>JAYJMJ010271117.1:0-31747 GCA_036873875.1 Laminaria ephemera | reverse complement strand
GGTGGTTGCGGGGGGCGGGGGCTGAGAACGAACGGGGGCTTATGTTGGGATGCTTGCGAGAGTATGTAACATATGATGGTTTGCGGTATCGACTACACGGGTGGTCTATCAAGGTGGACTCGGAGATGCAGTCGCAGCCGATGCGGAAATATGAAATTTTGTTCATTCGATCTATGACTATAAAGGAGATGATGCAAGGTATAAACCCAGAAATGGTGAGCACGTGCAGAGCGAGAGCCAACAGCTAGCGACGGCACTGTAGAACAGGGTTTTGCTGCCAGAGAGTTGGGGTTTGGGGGGAGTTGTGATTTGATTGAACTGACTATACAATTGTTTGCCTGCTGCTACCTGTTGAGAGAGTCCGGGAGAATTTAATGAGAACCATGGGCAATCTATGCGAACGGTCGCGTGTGGATGGAAGAAAGAGAATTCGTCGGACGGGATCTGGTACCCAGGGAGTGGGCGACAGGGGAAGCGTAAAACGTTGGAGGTCACGTACGAAACGATCGACAATGAGTCACGGCTGAAATCCAAATCTACTTATCGTCACGAAACAAGAGTCATGCTACGGGAATGGGGCTACATTTGGGGCCATTCCTGAGCTGACGACCGGCGGATATTCGACCTCAATTGAGAAACCAATCAAGGCCCTTGCAATCCCGTTTGTGGCCTACCTGGTACAATTCTTGTCGTAGTTTGTGGAGTACGCCAATAATTGGTATCAAGCAAACTCGGATCGTGGGCGAGGCACAGAGTTCATGTGTGAATCTGAAAAAAGCAATGGTACCCTCTCTACCGTAGCAAGGACACGGGACAAGTTGTGGCTGGGTCGGCCGTTTGAAGTCATCAAGGCAGGAGAAGTGCAGAAACTAGCGGTGCTACCGGGTTTGTCCAGGTCTACGGTACGGAAGGTGTTCACCAGGGGCACGCAGCAGATTGTTTGAAGAATGCCGTAACTGTGGTCAATGGCATGCGGGGATGGGAGCAAAAGTTACTGTTTGTAGACACACCACTGGCCGTTCGATATGTCGAATTACCATTGATCAGTGAAGCAATGCCAGACCGTTTCTACCGCAGATTGTCCCAGTGCGTGTTGTGAGGCAGTGTGGGCTGGAAAGGATTCTTGAACTACCCCTTAAAGTTACCGCCGACTGATTCTAAACAATCTTCTGGAACTCTGTGTCATTAGTCCTTGAGAATATGTCGTGAGATAATGCTGGCATTTTCGAGCTCCACCTCAATCTGCCTTTCGCCCTTGTACACGATATTCTGCTCCCGGGACAAGCAAACATGCACAGACGCGGGCAACGGTAGATGTAACACCTTGGTTGCCTGAGGCTCCGCACTTGAAAACCTCTATGTCTCACCCCGACAACCGATTCAAAAACGGAAAAAAAAAATCACAGCCAAGCCAGCTGCACAGCCCCATGAACTAGGTATCTGCCGACTAGTATTGCAAATATTCCCATTGGATCCAAATATACCGAGCAGCTCCTTGGCTGAGGAGCCCTGTCATCGAGAAATGTTGCCTCAAAGGTGCAAACCCTGCCGTAGCAAGGGTCGACACAAAATACAAACTCATATTCACACCGATGTGCGTTTCAGTGAAGCTCATAGCTTCAGAGTTCCTTTCGGAAGCTAATTGTCCCTCGACTACTAGCGCTAGTTAAGCGGGGGCGATTCACATAGACCGCACCCCGACGGCCTGCAGCACCACAAACAGGCTATACGCCAGACGGGAGAGCTGCCAAAGCACCAACTATCGACATTGAACGCTCTAGATCCTTTCGCATACGAACACCTGAACGCAAACACAACCACCGTCGCTAAGAAACAGACATTTGACGGCAGAAAATGCTATTGGCTTGGCCTTTTGTGGCAAACACATGGTCATGCAAAGCCATCGTGCTTGGTTTTCCTCGGCGGCACATCCAACGCGACACGCATCCGTTGAGGGTGGAGGGGATAGTTTCTCCCGGTTTCGCTCAGAGATTGGTCGATCGCTCCCGCAAGATCGAGCCCCTCGCTAACGATAATCCATCGAAGCTCTCGACTGAGCCTATGGAGGAGGGCGCACCCGCATTTCCACCACCAGGTTAGGCTCTGTGCCTCATATAAAATCCAGACTTCAGTATATTTTGTTGGTGCAGCGTAACATACAAAGTCACGCCCGTGCAAATCGCGAAACCAAAAATCACAGAAACCCCGGGTAGCCACTCTCGCCAGTGGCTCTGGGACACTGAAAAACGAGGCCCTCAATGTGACCCCCCTGTCGGAGCCTTGGTCTCTCGCAGATTTCGAACCAAGGACGTTGGCAACGTATTTGCTTGATATCCGCACGATGCTGACGAAACCATCAACCTGACAATGTTGGCCGCACCTTCAACCCATCGGTTTCGATTCGCAACCTCAGGTTGGCCGCAAGCAGCATTCCTTCGCTGATGTTCTGAGCCATCGGACAAAACAAAACTATGCGGCATATGATTGAACCCGAACCGCCCTATTTGAGCTGGAAAAATACAAAGGGCAGCCACATTACACGGCCAATAACGAGTCTTCGTACATGCGTAGAGCAAACATACAGTTTACAGCCGAAAGGAACGCTGTGACAAGCGACATACCCATGACAAGCTTTATGGCTTGGTGTACATGCACCGGCAGCGTTAATATGGTAAAACGATGACCATTTCAACACTCTTGTGACCTGCTAGGTTGATTGCTTCACGGCCTAGGCCTACTACAGATTCCAACTCGAACACGGCCCGGCCGACGACCAAAAATGTATTACGTTTACAGTACAGGGGTGGTCAAAGCACACAGGTCAACCAGACGACATATATATGAAGATTGAGCTTTATCCCGGCCTGGGAGACTCAGGCCCGGAGACGATCGAAGAAACTGCTTCTTCACGGAACCATGATTTGCACCTGCACAACGCGATGGGGGGCGTGCGAGCATCACGTACAGGCTGTAAGGACCATTGCATCGGCACCATATCGGTGTTCCAACCCTTGATTGCATGGCTAACAACGAACACGAAGGTAGATGTTGATATGTACCAGGTTTTAATGAGGCTCCATCCTGTTGCACAAACATCATGGTGCACTTGGGAAACGGGGTGCACCACACGATTGCGGAATCCCGTCGAAATTTTCATGTCTAACCGCATGTACGCCGTGTGGTGGAAACTCCATGGTAAGATCAGCGCGGCACGTCGTCGACAGTGGAGCCGCTATGAGCGGATATGCGCCGGCCATGAGGCTCGTTAAATTTGTAAACTTGCAGGAGAAATGAGCGACAGTCAAACTTAGAATTGACAGCCCAGTCTTCAATGACACCGTAGGAAAACCACGAATGTGTACTCCTTGTCGACAAAAACCCATTAAAACCACCGTCATTGGCCCGTTGCGGGTAATATTTGTAAAATGTGCATGAATTCGTGCGGGAGTACCCAGGGTGTCAATCACGATGTTCAGTGTGTTTAGGCGTTGCATTCGAGGACAGGAGGCACCAGCAATTCACCTCGTGATCGGTATCTCCCTGTTATACTTCGTGTAGCCACACCCTACGTCGAGTCGTGGTTGCAACGGTATAAAACACACTTTGCCAATGGGATACACGAATGAATCGGCCACTTGGAAACTCTCGTCATGACGCGTTACCTCGGCATGGTTAGGGTTGGGATTACACTAACCGTAACACATTCTCGTCAAAATACAGTCTACGATTGAAGAAGCAAGTCAGCGGGCGGTCCGGAACGCGCATTTCAGTGATACCGTGAAAACACTTCCGTATCACCCGTGTATGTATACGTGCGGTTGATTGTGCAACAACACTTCGAGAAAAACACGTATATAATATGTGCTTCTGCAGCATGTCCGATTTCAACCATGGTTTCCTCACGTAACCGGATGACACCGTCCATCTCTATAATAACGACATAAAACAATGCATTTCAATCGTGAGTTTCGACTTGGCTACTGATTGGAAACCTTCACGAAGGGGTTTTTAGCATATTTCTAGCGAAGAAGATGTGGGGATCCCGAAACTCACCTCTGTGATGCTCAACCAGTCGTCACCGGTGGAATCAGGGTCGTCCAGGCACAGCGTAAGGTCAGCCGTTTCGAAGGTATTGAGGAAAAACGTCTCGAAGTCATCTGAAGAACCGCTGGATTCAATTTGGCTGTGGAAATCATCGTTGTCGTACACGTTGAGGGTTCGCGTCCTCAACGTTCCCTTGTAAAACGCAACATTTATGCTGTCAATGTCCTGGGGTTCTTCGAAGAAGTACTCGATGCAGCACCCCTTTTCCCCTTCCACGCGATCACCTTTGCACGACCAGCGAGAGTTAGCATCGGTATTGCCATCCCGAGTATTGTCGGGCGTGCAGCCGTGGGGGCTACAACCATATCCTGACGTCCTCTCGTCAAACCCCGAGGCTTCTACTACTACGGTTGTCCGTATGCCGGCATCGACAAGAGCTTGGGTGGTGGGAGCTGGTGTGGTGGAAGGCGGCGTTACGGGGGCTGGCGTGGATGGGTCGGTGTTCACGGGGGCTGGGGTAGCGAGGGTTGGGGTGGCCGGGACAGGGGTGGCGGGGGTAGTGCTGGTGGGGGTGGGCGTCGCAGGGGTGGGGTTGGCGGGAGCTCGGGTGGCGAGGCCTTGGATCGTAGGGGTTGGGGTGGCCGGGGCCGAGGTAGCGGGGGTGGGCTCTGTGTACGACGATCAAGCACGCATACGGGCGGACGGGAAAACAACGCAGCTTTTGTGTCGCCTTTTGAAATCCATACTGCTGCGCTTTCGGGCATATATCGTACCTCGACTGTTTAGCACCTGCTCTGGCATGGTAGCGGTAAACGATTTGTCGTGGCATCATGTGTACATCGTTACTTAAAACAAGCACTTTGTTTACGACGGCATATTGTTTACTAGACCCAAATGCCAGATAATTAACCATTAAAGCAAAAGGAAACGAGTAGCGCGTCTGGGTGCTCAGCCACGAGGTAGTATGAGTATGTGCAGACTGTTTTCGAATGCAACCGATGCGGGCTACCTTACACGGAGCACTTTTAACGAAATCATTTGGGACCGATGGAGGTCCTAAACCGAGGTACTACCGAATATCGCAGGAAAGATCAGATGTCTTTCATAATATTAATCGTTGTACACCTGGGCGATGTGATTGTGCGTCGGGCTGCCATTTCATGGTGTCTGAAAGCAAGGGTTTGGGGGAGGTAGATATCTCCGCAAGGTAACATTCTCAGAAAAAAGGTCCAACCCCGATCGCAGCCTGCGAAGACAATGGGAAATAATTGCCAGACCAGGAAACTCATTCGCAACGGGCGTTAATCATGCACGTAATGTGCAATGATAGTGATGCTGCAAGTAACAACACATCAGTGTATCACTTCTGAGGGTGACAGAAAACGCAGACATGAAGTACATCTTGGTATCTTGGAGACGGAACATGGCAATAAATCTTCGAACTACCAGCGGCGCTCCATATATTTCATTTACGTGTGGGTAGTATACCCAGTGTACAGGAAGATCACACCGGCAAGTCTCCAAATATCCCACTATGGCATCAACCTATGGCCTGGCAGTTGTGTTGCATGTCGTAAACGGCACTAACGTTCAACTGTGCTAGGTTGATCAGTGAGACGTGTGATTCTGACTAGAGAGAACGTATCATAACCCAAGTGTTCACCAGAGTGACTAACAAAATCCACTCTCACCGGAAGATGGGCACGTGAAGGCCCTGATGAACTCGCCAGAGGAGGACCCTGCTGCAAAGTTCGGCACAGAGAACGACAGGCAGGACACATGTTAACATTCCGGATTTGCCGGCCTGGGCGTTAGAAAGCCATTTTCATCGACATAAAATACCCTAACAGAATGATCAATGGGTGTTTCTTACAAAGCGATCCTTAGCGAAATACCAATCCTGCACGGTATTCTGAACCCGTCGCCGTCAACACATCGCGTGGGGCGAGACTCCACCGCATGGCGTACTGTGATCCACAACGGGTTCAGAAGAAATCGTTTCGAGCGCGAGCATAAATCAAATCCAGACCTTAGCGCTTTGGCTCCGAACGCCTTTTGGAAGATGCTCGATAGAGTTTGATGCAAAGCCCGTGGTACACGCTTCTGACACAACTGCCATACATAAACAGGTGCGGTGTTGGAGCTCTTCCTGGTCGAACCTCTTCCTCTTTTCAATCAGTTGGAAGAATTTTCAACTTGACAGGAATCTTTCCCGACCAGGATGCATAGCCAATGCCGAACGCCTAATATGTTTAAACAACAACCAACCCGCGCTGCGCCGTACCTTCTGGCAGTTAACATGACAACAGGCCAGAATCGCGAACATGCATGCGTATGATTCAGAGCACCATAGGAAACGGGCTGAAGAGGATCGGCACCAGCGGCACCTCTGTGGAGTATTGATATTTCAGTGTTTGTTACCCACCACAGCTGTAGCCATCTTCTCCAGGTTGACACTCGCACGGAATGCCGTCTTCGTCGCACGTGGCCTCGTCCGGGCACTCTGCGAACACGTTTGACCCCAAGCAGCATGGAGGTACATATATCACGAAGTGACGGGTTGAACCAGATATGAGATGAGAGCATTGGAATCCAAGTTAATAAAGTGATAGAGTACACGGCCAAGGAGTACAGCGAAAGAACCCGTTGCGTAAATAAACCCTTAACTGATGCAGGGGAAGGGATACGTGCGGCAGTGTTTTATTGGAATTGCGTCCTCACGTCAACAGTTGATACCGTGCACAGATCATCACTGTTGCGCCAATCTCGAAACACGGTTGTCAAAATTGCCAAGGTCAGTGTTTGGAGTCAAACCGAATGCAGACGGACACGGGCAAATACCCTCTGGAAATTAGGCCGACGGTTGGCACAAAGTCGCCGCTACTATCGCGCTGTCTGCCTTAGGACGTAGAGTGAATACCTGTGGCGTTACGCTCAAATATCATGCTTTAATCGGGCGACGTTTGCCCCTGGTATTTGGGTACTCGTAGCCATAGTAGTTTGGCGAGTAGGGGTGTTCTTCGCAGGGTCAACGACGAGGTAACGCATTAACCAAACGACGTCTCCTACGACATGGGTAGCACCAACGTATTCTACATCTCTTCACTAGAGGAGATCTTGAAGCTACCCATCTACTGATCCAGAAACAATTAATGTCTGACCCCGATGACTACTCCAACGCCGTAGATATAGAACGTGAAATCCAAGGCATTCCAACGATTTTGGTAGCTTCCCCCAGTTGAGGAGCCTCGTGAGACAGGATTTGTTTCGGCTGAATCTGATACCTCTATCAAAGCACGGGTCACCCTACCAACAACATTACCTATCATTTGTACGTCGTAGAGTTCCGGCAGGACTTACCACATACGCTGTTGTCGTCAATCCCCGTCGGGAGATCCACCGATGCAGCGTCTCTGCAGTTTGCCAGAAGGACATTACGGAGGAAGACAGATGTTGGAGTTGTCGAAGTCCCGCGGTTGGCGTCGAAAGTTGCAAGAATGTTGACCACATATACAACCGCTTAGGTTTGAACAAGATCAGGCAAGCAGGTTCCCCAATTCAGACGACATACATTGCACACACTGGACCAAGTTGCGATGTTCTTGTTCCTAGTGCAAAAAGAGTGTCTTCTTGTTCCTAATACGGATCGTCTGTAGACGTAGATGGAAAGAATCGAATTTCTGGAGAAAGACGAATCTGAACACAAGCCTTGGGGTTGGAGTTCTCGCGGCCTGAGCGGCATTGATAGACCCAACCGAAATCGCCCAGGTGCCACACCGAACAAGCCGTGTGCGGCTACAACATGGCTAAAATGTGCCAGGGGTCAGTCGCAACAATGATATATCAGAGGCCACACCACCTAAACAAAGCAATAGGGGACTCCTGCTGCCATCGAGGTAGCACCTACATTTCTGCTGAAGCCTCACTTCAGGAGCTCCTGACACAACAACGTAGACCCTAAACAAATTGACAGAGCAACCCGACAAAACCTTCCTTGGCTTAAGGCGTATCTAGCCAGGAATCGTGTAAAGTGCAAAAGTCATTCCCACTGTAATGCTTAGCTTCTCGTTTATTCGGTATTCAAAACGGGCTTGGGAAAACAGTGCTACCCCTATCAAAGCGCACGTCATGTGCGTCCATTCCACGCCGCCATCATCGCAATGCGCAGGGTCCTCACGTGGCGGGTAGGCATTGAAGATCGTCGTTGTCGTCCAAGTCCCTGTGCGACAAGCGGCGAGGCCAGGCGAGACGATTTGACATACATGAAAACGTTTTACGAAGAAAATACGAATATTTACCTGTCCGTGAAGGCCATGAAACACAATTAATAGCATTTGCAGCGTGTGTTCTGATTGTTTATGTTTCAACCTGCATTAATGCGAGCAGGCAACGAGTGCTACGGTAGGATTGGCGTTAGCTGTCTGTGCGCCTGGAGCTCAATACACCACCAACCCACGCCGTGGTGAGAAAACACGTAAGGTAGGAGCGATAAAAACTCATACCTCGCGAACATTATTCACATCGGATCGGTAAGTATCGGATGGTCCGTGGCCAATACCGGGGCTCGAAAGTGCAACTACTAATGTAACACCCTCAGATAAGAGCCCCCGTTACGACCTGAAGCTGGTCCACCATTAAAGGAATAAAGCAAGCAACACAATGTTCCCATCTAAACGCAGATCTCCAGGGCACCGTACCGACTATCACAGAAGTGAAGCTTTTGGGGGCAAGCCAAAGATATAAAACGACCGTGCCCGAACCGCTCTGCCACAGCGTGCAACACTGACGTCTACACCTAGTGACTGGTCCAACGGTAGGGAGGTGGTATACTATCATTTTCACTACGGCGTCTAGGCCACTCCGGCGAGTGACTCAGTATTTCTGTCCAAACTGGGTTTTTTGTTTTGTTGGCGCAGCGCAAGTGACAAGAACCCCAAGGTAGTTCATATCGCCAAAAACAAAAGCACAAAATCTGGATAACCGCAAACAAATGGACTTGTCACTCTTCCGAGTGGCTCCGAACGGCTAAAAAAAAAATAAAAGATGCCCCCCCCCCTACCGTAGCAGCAGCCTAGTGTTCAACACACCCCCGGCGAACGGGCCCGAAACCCACAAAGAAGGCTCTGTGCAGTGCATTGCGCGGAGTTGCCATCGATGGCCATTACGGCCACAATACAGTGTGGAAATTGCCAGTCGAGAGGTATTGCCGCCCACAATAGATTGGGGAACACTCAATTGATGGCCAACACCGGTGACAATGGACTGGCGAAGTAGCCAATCGATAAACACTACCGACGGTAATAGACCTGTCCATTGCGCCATCGATAGACCAGGGTATGTGACAGGTCACTTACAGCTCTTCTAAATCCGGTGTACCCGCGAACAGACCCGCTGGAAGGGTGCCTAGCTCGTTCAGGTTCAATAACCTGGAGGGGCACACGAAGGCAAGGATAGGACAAACGTATCAGTCCAACCATGCTTGGTTGTAGGAAATACAATCGCATGTGTTCCGTCATAGATATGAAATGTTTTGTGTTCAACGCCCAATTGACATCACTTGGGTTTTAAACTCACAGCAGTGCTTGCAAAACGCCCAGGAGAGTCAGAACGCAACATATTTCGCACATCAGTCGTGCATCAGCGCATCCCACAGGAAAACCACAAGCAAACACCAACGTGGAGAGGCAAAGCATCTTTGTTACGCACTGAGGTTTTGAATATGCGCTCTTCGCTTTTTTCGTGGCACATCAACTCCGATCATCTAAACAAGTTTATTTGTGTGTTGTTGGAAGCCAAGATGGTTGGAACGACTGTAATGTTGATGGCTCAGGACGCGCGCTACTGTAGGGATTGTACATATTGCTAAAATCCATTCTGAACGTCCATTGTGAATGTCCGTTCTAAATGCCCATTTTGAATGTCCATTCTGAATGTCCGTTCGGAATGTCCATTCTGAATGACGAAGCCCCTCAACCCGATATCGTCGGAATGTCAATCTTAGTTTGCAATATTGTGGTACCATACCTAAGCCGTGAGATTGTGAATCGGGCTGCACTCTCATTTCTCTCGAGGTTTTTGCTAGGGTGAGCTATCGAGCTTCTCAAGTGCGGTGTCAGAAACAAAGCAGATGCACCTACACCGTAGCAAGCGTTTCAGACGAATGCACTTTGGTCGATTGCGCTGTTCGGAGTTGGCTCTAGTTAAAACGCGCTTGGCCTTTTCAATGACCGTCGTCTGTAATGTGTGCAGACGCGTGCCAGGACAGAGGCAGCACCTTTCGGCTAAAACAGGTTCTGAATGACGGAACTCTTTAACCTAAAATCGCCGGAATGTCGTTCTTGTTATGCATATCCTCAAACGAGGAGCCTCGGAAAAGAAATGTTGCACCTCTACCGTAGCATGCGTCTGCACCGCGGAACCCCGACAAGTGTCGGGATACGGCCATACAGACTAAACCATCCCGGTTAACTGGTCGCGCTGAACATGTATGACCATAGGTGTGAAAGCGGGGGGTCCATCGCGTGGTACATGACGCGAATCCGAAAATCACCAAAGCGGTAGCTACTCTCGCATGTTGCTCTGAGCAGCGGATGTAGAAGCACTAAAAAAGGACGTCTCTATCGTAGCCTTGGCCATATCATCTGCAACAACCATAGACCGTAGCCAAAGACGTAAACCCAAGGTAGTATAGTTGTCGCTAGGCACTCAAGCGGGTGGATATGTCAAACTGCCGTCAACCATTGATCGTTGGTGCGGTCGATCCAAACGAAACGTTGCCACTCGCGATATTCTTCTTCTCGGTGGGCGGCTGCGGCGGCCGACAATCATTCCTCGATCACACCCGTGCAAAGGTAGGCGTAGCAGCTACATGTTCTGAGGTTTCTCAGTTAAGGAGCTTTATAACTCACCTAAAAATAGATTTTGAAAATATATATGAATGTTCAGACCGACTAGCAACCCCATGACCCTGGAAAGCATTTCAAGACAAATATCGTATGTCGGCAACATTGAGTACTCTCTCCGCCAAGGAGTCCCGTCAAAACAGAAAAGGATTTGCCCGAAAGGTGATGCCCCTCTCGTAGCACACGCCATCAGCAATCTTGAACGAAGTCCATATTTGTTTCCGCCGTACAAAGTAGAAACCCGAATTCGATCGACATAGTTCATACTCGAACCGGTTGGGATCGACTCACAGTGTTGTCAAGGAGTCCAAACCGTCGAAGAGGTCCGCTGGAAGAGAGGTGAGATCGTTCTGCAAAAGTCTCCTGTTTGAGCGGAGGCCCCGATGTCCAATGGAGAAGTCAGCGATTCGCAAAGCAAGGACATCAATGTTAAAACGGTGCATGCGGGTTTCTTGTGGTTGTTATAAGTGAGAGAGTTCGCGGACAGGGGGAGCAAGAACTTGGCCAACGGAAGGATTGAAGCGTGACCCGGAAAAGCGAACTCCACTAAAAGCGGACGATACGAAGCAACGAACTGACGTTTCCCCGTGACCGTTTACCTAACCCTGACCTAGGCTATGGTAGGGCGGGGCACGTTTCGGAGCTATATGTTTTCCGGTTTCACGATAGGCACCGTCCTAGGATTGCGTGTTTCGCTGCACCATCGGAACATGCTTACGCCAAATTTTTAAGTTTGGAATCGAGCCCCTTGAGCCAGTGACCCAAACTGGTTGGCGAAAAGGGGTACTTCCTATCGCCACAGCTTTGGTCTAGAGAAGTACCGCAGTGGATACAGCACGAAATACCAAGCTTGTGAGGTATTCATATTTTTTCGTAGGGGTGCAGAGACCTGTTTGCAGATGAAAACTAGGGGCCCCTTTGGCGAAAGCATACCCCAGGCATGCATGCTTGGGTCCTGCTTGTACATGCTTGGGAAGCATTTTCCTCACTAAAAATGCATCCATTGAGGTAGGATTTTAACCACTCACAGAGGTCCTGCTGTGTAACAGTCTTTCAGTATTAAAAACGTTCGCTTTCCAATATCACTGGAACCACTCACAGTTCTGTCAAGCTCGCCAAACCGTTGAAAGTTCCACCTGGTAATGTTGAAAACTCATTCCCGTGAAGGTACCTATTGCAGGAGTCAATGACGGTTGTGGCAATCGAGTGATGAACAGAGGCAAAGGATATTGCACGTATGAATAATGTGCATACGCAAACACACAATGCAAATAATGCCCACACAGATAAACCGGTATGATATACCGGTAGCGAACACTTCGTACCACCAGTGCGAGGGAAAATTTCAGTTGCTTATCTCCATATTGGAGGGAAACGACATCATACCAAGCATTTGAGGACCTTCGCAAGGTCTCTCGGTTGTGTGCGGTTTGGAAATGCGCAACACGGACCATGTAGATCAGCATGTGCTCCGTGTATACAACACCCCACAACCTCCGTCTAATTGCGTCGCGCACAAATAAGTAGGTGTACACGGTAGCTTCCGAGACCGATGTTTCGGTCGTTTGTTCTTTCGTAGAGGTTTCCTTGGTGTTAGGTCGCCAGTATCCGAAAATGACTACAGTACGTACACGTTTCTCTGCCATGTAGTATTTACACTGGCGCATGATCAAGTAAGGGCGCACCTAATAGATCCGGTGATCCGTGCTTCGGCAGCTCTATACCCCACTTACCAAAAAGGCATCGAGGAAATCGAAAGTGCAAACATATGAAACAGTCGCATTACATAGGTATATCTATGAGATACAATATTTATCAAAAAAGGTACTTCATGGAAGTTATATAGTTCCACGGTTAAGGAGCTCCGTGAGTTAGTACACCTTTGGAAACAACCTGCTTGCGCTATCGTAGCATGCTTCGAATGTGATGGGGCTGGCTCCCTTCGATACTAAGACGAGGACGACGGACTCTGCGCGACGACAAACATGTAAAAAATATTGACAAACAACTGCAGCCATACCGCGACCGCTGGGTTTCCGTTTATCGCATGCCCGACAGTGCAGTGGGGCATATGAAAGACACTCACAACGTGTGCAGAGAGGCCATGTCTTGGAAGATGTCCTCGGTCAGCGTGACAATGTCGTTGTATTGAAGCTCCCTGCGTTGTCATCGATAACACACAAAATCAGACGGGGCATAGAGAGGGCTGGTTGCAGTACATGAGAAGCGTGGCGTAAAACCTCTTGCCTGAATAGCATGTCGTATGCCAACAGAATATCGACGCCGCCATTAGTCTAAGAAGAAGCCCTTCGCTGGGAAATATGGTTAGACTTTAACGTTGTGTTATGCAAGGGCTGTGTTACGCCGGAGGCGAGGTTGACTTCGAGAGAACAATGACGCCGATACGTCAGTCTCCGTCATAACCATTCCCAATAAACACAGCAACCCCTGCATGGTACTTCACAATAGAGCATGTTTGGCCTGTACTTCCTTCAAACTATAACAGTTGTCACGTGAGTCTCGTCACTCCGCGGATAACCGGAGATATGCACTCCTTGGGGCTTTGATATAGTGCCCACTTGATTTTACAATACGTACCGGCGAGACGGGCGCGTCCGGACACTTTCAGTCGAGGAATAACGTGTACGTTGGTGAGGAGATAGCGCGTTCACGAGGGATCCGTACCTAGCGATGCCTAACCAAGATTTCGTATTTAAGAAAGGCAACTCGTGACAACATTGTTTGGTATAGGAATTCGATCCTAACCTGCTCCAATCTGGGCAGAGATGCTCATAACGTCTCATATGGAACGTCAACCCAAAAAAAAGACAATGCTAATAAGCGATACTCACAATGACTGCAGGTTGACCATGCCTGCGAAGAGATCGGCTGGCAGCTCGGTAAGCCTATTCTCGTGAAGAGTCCTGTTTTCGATTGATGTTTTCCCGGCGATTCAAAAACACGTAAGAGCGGAAACTTCGATAAATGGCATGAATTCAATATAGGCGTGCCTCGCAGTGCAAGAATAGAAGTGGCAAGCCATGACTCTCCTAGGCAAGCAGGTCAGATACGTGTTTCGGAAATGGTAGCATCTTTGGGGAAAAACATTTCAGATTGACGGGGCCACCTAACCGAGGAATTACCTCGTATCGCCCTAATCCCATTTTATTTCACAACGTTTACTCTGATAAATGTACCTAGGCTAGGGGTTTGTTCATCTGGTGGCTTTTTTCAGGTTCCCGCATGCAGTTGATACGGAGGTCATCAACTGGGGAGCCTAGAAAATGTGATGCACACCCTTTCCGTGGTACGCGTGTTCCACATATCCGACGGACGCATGCTACCGTATAGTTGCGCCATTTTTTGTATGAGGCTCTTCACTTGAGGACCTCTACACCTCCCCCAAAAAACTATTTTTGAGAACAATAAAAGTTCTACCCGATGGACAATCCCATGGTCTAGACATTCATCTAGAAAAAGTGCAAAACTACACCGGACTCCGGAAGAGTTTGGCTAAGAATCCCAGCCATTCAGGAAACGTTTCAGCCAAAAACGTGCTACCTCTATCGTAGGTCAGGCGTCAGCCACTGAAGCATATCAGCGGGCACCGCCTGCTACGATATAGGTAGCGTTTTCTTGGACAACCCTATCGCTGCCTGATGGGGAGCATAAACGATCACGTGCCCAACTCCGTTGGGGTACCTTCTGCAGGTTGTTTTACTATTCGTTGTATACCTAGTCCATCGGATATGTGGTCAGTTGAAGTGTTGAGGGTTCGACGGGTCGGTTCTTGTGTGATATGTAAGGTGTCGACATAAAGTGGACCCTCACCGTGGCATGCGTGGGGTATCCACGGACACGTCGTCGGGCATGCACGGACATGTGGGTGACCACCGGCTATTCTCTGACAGTTGGACACCGTGATATGTGTGAAGGCCACAGAATATGCTTTTCCCAAAAACGTGAAACAGAACACGATCTTACCTCAGACCAACTCAAACAGTGGTGAAACACCATCCCATATATCGGATATCGGCACGTACACCTTTGTTTTTTTAATCGAGTGCCATTACGATTTCCGAATTATCGGAACTTCCACTAAGGCCAACTCATATAACAAACCGATTCTGAAAACCAAAAATAGAGGTTGCAGCACCTTCGCAGGCATGTTTGACCCGGGGAACGGGAGAATCGGGCCCACTCTTCTCAAATTTAGACTAGCCTTTTGCGAGACGCATCCAATGACGGTTGACATTTTTTCAGGGTAGGAGTTTGACTTTTTTCGATACACCGCAGTTTCCTCAAAATCAGTTTCGGACGCTATTTATCCGAAAAATAGGCCATGTGTTCGGTTGAATCTGCGATACATATCCGCAACTCGTTTTGCGATATATAAAAAAAAAATGAACTGCTATCCTGAAGAAACGGGAAACGTCGTTGGATGTGTCTCGCGAAAAATCTAGCCGAAACTTGAGAAAAGTGGGCCCGACTCTCCCGTTCCCCGGGTCCAACACGCTTGCGAAGGTGCCGAAACCTCCATGTTCGGTTTTCAGAATCAGTTTATTATACGAGTTGGCCTAAGATACGAAACGCAAATATCTGAGCCACATTAACTCGTGTCCCCTACTAACAGCCTTTTATGACATGCTGACTGTACCATCTTGGAGCCTGGTAGCCCAGCAGGCGAGGGAGTTCGTCTCCTCGCCCACTTTCGAGTAGACCAACGAAACGCCTGCCCGTATCCGGACGCGTGCTACCACACGGGTTGCACATTTTTTTATAAAAAATGTTTCCTGAATGACGGGGCCCTTTAACCCAAAATCGTCCGAATGTAATTTTTGTTTTTCAATATGATTAGCACACATGCCACGATAGAGGTGGAGGATTGCTTTTCTGAGGCTCCTCACTTAAGGAGCTCTGTACTTCACCCACGATCTGTGTTTGACAAAACCAGAAGTGCAACCCAATGCACAAACCCATGGCCTAGGTATATAAAAAAACAAGCGATATTGCAAAACAAGAATGACATCCCGACGACGTTGGGTTACGGAGCCCCGTCACTCACAAACATTACTCAACAAAAAAGTGCTACCTCTAAAGCAGCACCCGTCATAGTTCGTTATGCCTAGGCCATTGGATTCTTCATCAGGGTGCCCTTTCATTTTTCTCAGATTGAAATTTCGGGTCGGGTATAGAGCGCCTCTCAAGCGAGAAGCCTCAGAAGAAAAGAAATGCTGAACCTCTACCGTGGCATGGGTCTCCTACAAATCGAAACATACCTGGTAACAGTGTTCTACTCACCGTCGGCCCCACGCTCTGAAACCCTTCATACAATACGATCAGAGTAGAGTAGGCGTAAGACCTCATACGCAAATCACTGACGGCCCAAAATTCCAATACGTCTACCTTCGAATGCCAATTCCAAACAGTCCCTCAGACGAAAGCACCGCCAGTCAGTGCACTAGAGGCCCCTAGGGCATGCAATATGTTATATGTTCGACTGAATGCGAGTTTCTATTTTGTTTGGCGTCACATACGCTACATCCCGTCGCCAAATGACACAAGTTACGATAGAGTTGAACAAGATTTGTTCTGAGGCGCTCCTCACTCGAGGAACTCCGTACATCGACCACAAACTGTTTTGTTTTTTGTAACAACCTAAAAGTGCAACACGATGAACAAAGCCATGGCTTAGGTACACAAACAATTCAGGTTGCAAAATATGAATGACATCCCGACGATTTTGGGCTAAGGAGCCCCGTTATAGGAAAACAAAAACGCCAAAAGGAGTTACCTCTATCGTAGCACGAGGTAAATATCAGGAAACCCTTTCGATGTGCCTGAGCCGGCCGCCGGGTACCCACGCACACACGCTGACGGTTGTTAACACTATCTACGATAGACATGACACGTTTGGCCAAAACGTTTCCTGACTGGTCCCGAAGAGCCACTCAACACAGTTAGCATATAATTCGCGTTTGACGTCACTACCCGTTAGATACCTGGCCTATCGGATTCCTCACCAGATTGACCCCCACATTCCCCGAAAACACATTTTGAGGTGGCGTGTAGAGCTCCATACTACGAGCAGCGTCAGAGCGTGAAGGTGCTATCCCTACCGCCATACTGTGAGCAGCGTCAGAACGTGAAGGTGCTACCCCGACCGCAGCGCTAGTCTCCGTCAAATATGCTACTGTATAAATTCCTAGTGACAGCTCTACCGTCCTTTGGGGTGCACTGCAAAGTTGTTGAACGTGTTTGGCGCCACTCACAGTTCGATCAGCGATCCGCCTGTGCCGCTAAAGGTGCCCTCAGGAAGAGTGCTGAGCTCGTTATCATCTAAGGACCTGTGCCGATCAACGTAGTAGAGCCGTACAGCGGTACAGTAGGTTTACTCAGAGCCGTGTTTGCGTCGCTTAAAGTGTTCGACGAATGCGCAAGACCGGAAACCTCACTGAAAATATCTATCGTTCCCACGCGCACCAATGTTGCGGTAGTACGGGTTACATTTCACTCTTCGTTTTTCAACGGTTACGGTATGACTTTGCAATGGTATGTTTTCGTGACATTCGGTTGAGGTGCACCGCCACGAAACACGTTGCAGAGCCCTTCCGGCGAGGGGCCAAGCCACGGTAATGGGAGTTAGAGTATAGCCTTGGACCATCACAGGTGCATACCACATTCATGGTCCAAGAGAGCGGGAGCGTTGGTTTGTCAATTACTGGGCAGCGTAGATACTGAACCCTCTTCGCCATAGAATGGGAAGCGCGTACATGGAGACCACGGCTTTTGCAGACGATGGAACTAACCTAAGATTGAAAAACAAACAAAATAGTTTGAACACTGAAGTAACAGAGGACACCCGAACGATTCCACGGCGACGGTAATGAATGCCCATGTTCGTGGCTGTATCTAAATGATGCGGTCTTCGTATGCCAAGAGACGACTTTGGCATCTGTGTTGGCACTGCACGACGGCCGACTTTCTTATGATACGAGAACGTAGCACTTACACATTCGGAGGCTCCTCGCCTGAGCAACTACAAACCTTGCACAAATATGATTTGGAGCACAACGGCACTCTTAACTCGACGACCAATCCCATTGATTGAGGGTGTGGCAAAACATATTTTCAAACACTCAAACACATTTTTGTCGGTATTGGTTAGTTCCTGCATTGACGAGCCGCGTCCACCAGATGTGTTTGGGCCAGAAAGCACTACCCTCACCGTAGCTCTATCGTGGGCCCTTCCCACGCAAACGCTATGTAAATCTTGGAGCGGTATGGTCGGAATGGGGACAAGTTTCAGTGCTGGTGTACGAACGGTAGGTTAAACTCAATCAGTATACCATGCACCGTACTTTCTGATTATAGCCATGACGTACGTTACAACACACGCAAGACGTTCAGACCAAAATAATTTCTGATGACGGGGCTCCAACCCTGAAGAACTACCTAATATCGTTAGGAGGCCATTGGCGATTTACAACACTTTTCGTTTATACTTTCGAAGTATACTCTTAGGCCATGGGACTGCTAATCTGCCCTCATTGTCATATTTGCTCAGAGTCAGAAATTGGACGGGATACAGGGTTCCTCGATCCAGGGGAATCCGAAATTTGAGGTGCTCCCCTAGGGTAGCACACGTCCGCTGCCGAGATTGTCTCCCAAACTACGTGGAGATATATACTTTTTTTCCCGTCCCGGTCGGAACATACAACTGTTCATCGGAAACGGTAGAAACCATTCTGCTCGTCCAACTTTCATGGTTTTGTCAAGCCTTTTTTCTGAAAAGGGAATATCCCTGCCACTCACAAGTACTCCAACGCCGGCGTGCCCTCAAAGATCCCCGCCTGCAGAGTAGTCAGCTCGTTCCTGTTGAGAAACCTGGTCGAAGAAAAAAACACAGGCCACATTGCACGTTGTCAATACTATGGGGTGCCCGGTTCAGATGGGTGCACACATCTAGCATGTTTGCCGACGTGCAGGACGACTACTGAGACTACTGAGCCATGCTACACTAGCGGGGGTGCATATCGTGCCTCAAGTTCCTCGCCTGCGGCGCTCTACACCTCGACCAAGACCCGTATTCGTGACATAATGTACGATCACGCCCATGAGTAATTGCAGGCGTATCAAGATTGTTAGTGTGGCCACAAAAGGGGATGCAGAGCCATTGCTAGGATCATCGGTTGGTGAGCCCCGGCCGTCAGAACATTCCGAGCACAAAAGTACTCCCTTACACTGTAGCATAAGTGTGCATTCCATTCAAGCACTCTAAACCAACAGACGATAGAAGGCCCCGCTCGGGGCTCCCACCTGTACCCCGCACAGCAATGTGGAATTGTCAAGTCCCCACATGGCTACCACTAGCACCCGCAGCAATTCTAAATACGCATCATTACTACGTTATGGGCAACACGGTTCTCGAATTGAGGAATGGAGCAAACGCATCCGAAGAGCTCCGCGGCCTGTACCCACAATATTCGAGTTGCCTGTAGCTATACCGTGGGAGCAATTACCACCTGTGATACAAACGACAACGCTATGTCCTGGAGTCTGCTTCATTTCAAACCTGTAAGTGATAAGGCGCCGACTGAACAACATGTCAAAATCGCGTTACTCACAAAGTCGTAAGTGACGCCAAATCTTCGAAGATGTCGACGGGAAGATCGGTAAAGTCGTTTCCCCACAGTTGCCTGGGGTGTCATAGTGTACGAAACGGCGAGAAGCAACGAGTAGATGTCGGAATTAAATCCCCGAGTTGGGAGGGTCGCCTCGGACCTGCTGTACGGAAGTTAACCAGCAAGCACCGCAACCATACCGATGTGTGCTCATTTGCGCACCCCCGCCATCGTACAAAGGACCAATGCTACAGTACGGGGGGTACCAGATTTTTTAAGTACCGTTTTTAGCCTATGTCCTTCACTCAAAATCGAACCATGAAGTGTTTTGTTGGCCAAGCGCAACAAACCCTTCCATGGCCGTGCACATCGCGAAAGCGTAACCGAAATTAGGTAGGGTAGCAACCTTCACCAGTGGCCCTAAAACGCCGGAAAACGTGGCCCTAAAAAAGGAGCTCCCCGAAGTCGCCTTGGACAAATATGGTAGTATTTTCTTTTCGTAAACCACGATATACATTGGGCAGTCACGCCAAGCGAATGAATCTACACATTATGCCGAGGCGACCTTGGACATGGGGTGTCGTGCGACAGAAGGGGCTATGAGGAGAAAACGAAATCAACGCAACTACGCCCCGTAAACGCCCAAAAATGCTACATACATCATACGCAAAACGTAGCTGGCGAATATTCCCGAGACGCAGAACAACACCAAGTAGCCATGTATAGTCACTTGCGCAGGGTCCAAGGAAGCCTTACGCTCCTATCGGCCGCACGCTACGGTAGAGGTGCAACATTGTTTATCTGAGGCTCCTCACGTGAGGAGCTCCGAACCTCATCCACAAACTGCTTTGTAGTAAACTGAATGTGCGACCCGATGAACAAGCCTATCTATGGCCTATGTAAACAAGAAATATTATTGCGAAACCAGAATGACGTCCAGACGATTTTGGGTTAAAGGAGCCCTCTCGTTCAGCAACAAAAAGGCTAAAGAGTGATGTCTCTATCGTAGCAAGCGCCATCGGTAACAGCTCATGTGAAGCATTCACGTTTTGACTACCACACTCACTCGCATGCAGCCGTGCGTTTAGATTCCAAAAGGTGGCTGAGGGCAGCATTTCCTTTTGGTGTTTGTACGTGCGGACGTTCCGATCTAGAGGTCGCAGCGTAACCCGTAGACTAACACCTGGAACAATAACTCGTGTGTGTGTTTCAGATGTAAATAGTATATGCAGTGCTAAACTGACACTGTACGTATACGGCTCACTCACAGTTCCAGTAGAGACGTCAACCCTTCGAAGCTACCAGATGGCAAAGTCTCGGGCCGGTTGGAATGTAACGACCTACAGTTCAATGCATGCCAACGGTGGCAACAACACAGCGGCAGCGAGACGCGAAGGCACCGCAGGTTGGTTGTGGTCGTGGTTGTTCTAACATAAACTCGTCAACCTTATCTAGTTCATGGTGATACAACAGGCTTCGATATATCTGCAGTCGAGAAATGAGAACTATCCAGGAAAAACAAAAATTAGTAGTGGACAAAACCGAATTGTAGATATCAAGGTCTGGCCACAACCTGTCATCTACAAAGGTTGCAGCAAAAGAGTTGGGCGGAGACGGCATATACGAACCATACATGGTGGCCCTGTGTTCCTAACGTCATGCAATAATTCAATGATACAACACGTGGGAAGTTGCAGTAGAAACAACCGCCTTATGTACTGCTGCTCCACGTGCGGCCTCATCTAGGTATACGTTGAAAAAGACTGGTAGGACGACCTAAACATATTATACTGCCGATGCGAACGTCAATTGGTTTGCTTCACGTCGAACATGAATGCAATAAATAGTGGAGATACACGAAACGCCACCCGCAAGTCAGACACGAATTATATCGCGCACTCAATAGGGCTGTGAGCTGGCTCGACGTCACTGATATATATAGGTGTTTGACGGGTGACCTAGTATAGACCAAACAACTGACTCAGTCTAAATGAGCAACCACCACACGTCCAGCCACAGACACACTAGGCAGAGGTGACGATGAAGAACTCTGCGAATAATGTCACGCAAATATCTTTAATACGAGGTACCTAGCTAAACCTGAGAGCTCTGTATATTGCCGCAAGAAACCATTACAAACTGCAAACACTAGCCTACTATGCACTACTCGGCGACTTACAGTCGGCCCACCGACAGCCCCAGCACTCACAGCATTTCCAACGATTCGGCACCCTCGAAGGCGCCGGCCTGGAGAGTGATGTTTGTGTAATCCAGGCTCCTGATTCCACGTAGCAGGTGCAGAACATATCGCGGAGAAATACATCAATTGGCCCAGGAAGAGCGCGGAGAAGTACCAAACGATTTGAGTCAAACGCATTTAACACAGCTCTAGCGTGGCTCCGGTACGGGGTGGCGAGTTTCGGGCCCTTTTGTCAGCGGCTGCGCCTGTGGCTACTCTACTTTTGTGCAACTCGTAGACATGGGTGTGTGTTTGTTTGTGTTTTACGATATGCCCCGCCATATTCTGATCTATTATGCGATCGAGCATTTAAGCGAGGTACAGAATCGCTCGCGCTATTGGCCTAGGCGCAGCAGTAAACCTGGATGCCCCCCCCCCCCCTATTCAACCTCGGCACTCTCTTTACATTGATTGGAGACTCCGACGCCCGCTACGGTAGAGGTGCCCCCGTTTTTTTTTCCGAGGATCCTCACTTGAGGAGCTATACACCTCTCACAACACTTGATTTTGGGGACAACAAATGTACCACGCGATGGAAATTCCCGTGGCCTAGGGAACAACGAAAATTGTTGCAAAACAAAATAACGAAATTCCGACGATTTTGGGTTGAGGCGCCCCGTCATTCAGAAACCGTTTCAGGCACAACGTGCTACCTCTATCGTAGCATACATCATCCGGAGACACCATCTACCCCGACAACTCCGGCGGTTTCGTGTGGACGAAGATGGAATCGTCACAGTATCAAGAAACATTTGCACTCCCCAGCCCCAATTCGTAAGCGAATGCTGCCCCACTGGCCATGTTGTTCAGGGGATACTCACAGTTCTCGTAGAGACGCCAGTCCCTCGAAGACACCAGACGGCAGGATATTGATGTTGTTTTCATCTAGGATTCTGTCGAATTCCATCCACCCAACGACGGCAGGCAGTGGCACGGCAAAACAAACACACACACACGATACGAAGGTTATGAGTGCTTTCACAACCAGGCGTTTCAGAGCTCACACTTTATAGGGACACGAATAATCGGTACGGCCACCGGATGCGATGACTAGAAATAACGGTTTGGTGTGAACAACACACACAAAGACATACACACGCACACACGCACACACGCACACATCAGCAGGTTTCGCAGCAAGCCGTTGGTTGTTTGGGGATTCTTTCATAGTAGCAGATCGCACTCCGATACTTTGGAACCCTTTCACGAACCCCGCTACGTGTTGTCGTTGATATTATACCAAGTATGGGGAAATATTTGTTGAAACCCCTCAGATAATCCATTTTGCTTTTGACGCACGCTACGGTAGAGATTAACCCTCTTTTTCTGGGGCTTCTCACTTGTTGAGCTCTATACCTATCCAAAACCTGATTTTGAGAAACAAAAAAGTACTGCCCGATGAACAATTCCATGGCCTAAGTAAACAACGAAATTTGACGCAACAAAACGCGACGAAATACTGATGATTTTGGGTTAAGGAGCCCAGCCATGCAGACACGATTTTTGGGTTACCGTGTTACCTCTATCGTAGCACGCATCATTAGGCTACAGTACTTGTCCCCGGGCACCCTAACCCCTATGCCCGTCGAATATGGCGCTTACTCCATTTCTGGTCATGTAGCGACCTGATGGGACTCGTTTTTGAATGCGCCTCGTAAACAACGAGTTCCCACCCACATACGTTATTCATTCGAACGTCGATCATACTACGTTTCTTTACGCCTTAATCCGGGCCATTAGTGGGGGATACAAGGCACCACACGACGAGTCACAGGCTAGCTAGCAATGGCTCCAAAGAAATAGAACCCTTGCTATCACGAGGCATTTGCTAGGAACCACACACGGGCTACTGATACGTAGAGTCACACAAAACGCTATGATATGCTCATCGTGACTCATCGATTCTCTCACAGTTCATCCAAAGAAGTGGCACCGATAAAATTGCCGGTCAGCAGAGTGAGAAAGTTGTCTTTGACAGACCTGTGGCACCGTCACGGAGGGATTGAGAGTCAAACGGAGCGGAGGACGAGATTGTTGTTGGAACGGTGGGAGGAAAACACAACTTTCTCGTTGGGCAACGAGTCAAATTCAACCAGACGTGACCCCCCTTAGTATATTATAACTCCCTGTGTTGTTTGTCCTATCTTTCCGACGTTTTGTGGGTTCCTCGTTCGTTTATCGGATCGTTCGCGTTTAAATAAAGAGAGAGCTCGACTGCGCGACGAACAGACAGATATGCTTTCCACTGTGACCAACGGCAGTAGTCGTGGCTCTCTACCGACGGGTTACTGAGAACTGAGCACATAAGTAGCAGGGAAAGGCTGTGCTCATTCGACTGAAAGGGCGTTTCGTTTGTTCACAAGGCGAAACTTTTCAGTGTTCGTTGGCCGACTGGGCTTTCAAACTACTACTCTGGGCTTAACAATGGGGACTGTTGGGAAGTTCTAATGATTCGACGATCGTTGTGGTTCACGCGCCGAGAGGTATTGTACACGGAAACAATCGATGTTTTCGAATGTCCAGAGTACGCCCCAGTTTCCCGGGCCGTCAACGAGTTGGTAAATCATACGAGACATGTTTAACTACGAAGCCTACGGCAAGGAGGTACCCCCATCTTGGCTACCGAATAGCGCGATTATATATATACTCGCTCAGAAACGGACGTGAAACATTGTTTGTTGGCACAGCGTGACAGACAATACAATCGAGTGGTGGGGGTGCATATTCTGCAACCGAAAAACACGAAAGACCATTATCAGGGTGTTTGCGATTTCAAACCTCTGTTGCGTTGGAAACCGTATATAACTAGTAATGAAAAAGCGCGAATTTCATCGCCCATAGCGAACCAACCCACGACAAAATTATGACAGAAATATAAAAAAAAGATGAAAAAAGAAACTAACCTATTTTTTCGTTGATTTTTCGTCGGTTGGATTGCCCTTGGATTATGATTTCGACGGTCTCAATGCTTATATTATATATTTCTTACCCAAGTTCTACCCACCCAAAACGGGTACGTTACAAACGCGCTATTGCGAAAACAATGGGTAGTTCCACAAGCGACCACTCTACGGCATCCTTGGTCGAGCTCACACTCACAGAATCTTCAGCGACGCCAAGTCCTCAAACATGGCGGCAGGTAGCGTGGTAAGCTCGTTGTCGTCAAGATCCCTGCGTTGCCGTGAAAACACAGCAATGTGTACATGACGTTGGTGAGCTTTTGTGTAACGGGGATCATGTAAGCACTCATTCAGTCCCCAACAGGGCTCAACGCTTGTTCTTGAACGTCTTTACCAAACAAGGAGTGTATAGCGAAGACAAACAAACCGAACAGCGTTGTCGTAACACGTCGCAGTATCTACCCCAAACGAGAACATCGCATCAAGCGAAAACGATACTCTTTGATCAATTGGTTACGTCGAAAAAATCTGAGCATCGCGTCTGTTGCCGTTGGAGATGAGGAAGACAGAGCGCTACTACTCTAGGCAGAATGGTAAGGACCGTGGTTTGGTGTACTATCGACACCAAACATATACGTATGTTGTCGTCTACAGGTTTTGTAAGCGCCCCACACGAAGGGAAGCATCACCTTTTGTTGATGCTCAGGACACATGCTACGACACATGTCCAGCATTTTGTTTCTCGGGCTCCTAACTTCAGGATCTCTAAACCTCACTCAAAAGATGAGTGTGAGAAGAACGAAAGTGCAACTGATCAACGAAAACACTATGGGCTAGGTATCCCAAAAAAGCATTTTGCAAAACGAGAATGACATTCCGACGATTTTGGGTGAAGGAGCCCCGCCATTCAGAAACAAAAACGTCTCAAGCCAAAAGTGCTACCTCTATCATAGCACGAGTCTCAGGTCCGTCGACCCATCATGTCGTGAGCTTACTGGTGGAGGATTTGGGTTATCAGGATTTAGGTTCTCACTCACAAACGTTCAACCTCAAACTAGTCTTTATCACACCTCGTAAGAAAAGCGCAGACACTGCTCCACTGCCGGATCTGCGCTCGCAAGTCTTTTCTTCGCTATCGAGTGAAGTGTGATACACAACGCTACCTTACTACACAGAGTACATCTTATTGGTTGGCGGAACCTCTTAATATCGTCCCAAACACTATTTGTTCGTGCCTCCACAATGATTCGCTTACTTGCGTAGCATATGGTTTCTCACTCACAATTCAAGCAAAGAGCCACCCAGGCCGTTAAAGATTGTTTCAGGAAGAGCGCTGATCTTGTTGTTGTGGATGTCCCTGGGTCCAAGACGGTGGTGGCAGTAGACAATTAAATACGGTATACAGCATTACACTCACACTGGTTCATCGACACATTGCTTCTATAGATTACCAAACACAAACGGCACGTTGTATGACAAACAGCACCACGTCGACACTTGGGCATCCACATGTTGCTGAAGTAGCTTGACGAAAGCAAACGTGTTTGTGCTGTGTCGAAGGTGCTGAACGTGATCCAAACATTACACAAAGGAGGGGAAGAAAACGAACACGGATGGTTCTTCCTATTGTGCGGTGCAGCGCTATTGTGCGGTGCTCCGCGAGGTTGAAAGCAGCAAAGGAAGATGGCGTTAGTGTCCAGAAACACTCGTGGTGAGTGGTATTCTCCTTGGTTGGCTCTAAATTCGCTGGCATCTGGCATTTGCCAAACCCATCTACTATCTATGCTGCATGAAACCCCTATATATCGGATGTGGCAGTCTCCGTCGAGATCCCGAGCCCAACCACCGGATCCAAGCTTCATACAAGGAGGAGAAGACGAATATCGCGAACGATCATCCCAAATTCGCCTGGCACCGCGGGCTGGAATGGGGCAACAGCCTCGATAATAGCAAGTAGCAATAACCACTCAATAACCTTGCCAACGAAAGACCAGGAAACATTCAAGAAATCCTCCTTCAAAACATCGGCATTTTGGAAAATATAAACGTCCACAACCTTGTTAAATGTATGTAACTAGAGACGACCCAAAGCTCTATGACATGATAGTTCAAAATTTACGTAACGTTGTAAAATGTATGTCACGACAGACGACCCTAAGCGGAATGAAATAATATGTCGCTAAACTTGACTGGTGGTGAATGATTGGCTGTGTCAGCATCTGCTGAGATCAGGCCTCGCAAAGCAATCTGTAGTAGGGTCACCGATGCCGCTTATTGCTTGGAGCCAGAGCGCACAACGTTTGGAGTGTGCGTCCTTACAAACTGACCACCATTTTCGCAATAACTCAGTCAACAACTGCGTTAGCTAGAGGGTCGTTCTACGACACAGACATGGTGTCGTAGACTTTTACGGATGGAAGTCAAATAATACTGCCATACGTTTGTCACGGTGAAACATCCTGTAACCACTCACAAGTATTTCAACGCCGTCGTGCCCTCGAAGGTTCCTGCTTCCAGTGCCGTGAGCTCATTGTCGTCCATGGATCTGGTGGACAACAGGTGATGATATCAACATGAGACGATAACATGCCAACTCGAGCATTATCGGCAGTCGAAGTAGATAACAAAGGGTAATGATAGCCCAACGATACATTGACGGGCCAATTAGACGTACTCATGTCCTCAAAAACCTAAACCGGAGGTGGTTCGCAACGGATGACGACATCAACTTGTGATGATATCATGTCACTTCGAGCAATCTTGCTATTGGATGCAAAACACACGGGAAGCAACACTTAACCTTCATCCACCGAAAAAATATGTAGTACCGTTAGAGTCACAATACTAAATGGGTGAAACGTATTGGGTTGAAAGGAACCCCTATTATGGAGGACCATACCAAATGGAATCCGTGATATCAACAAAAACCTATATATTCCCGTGGCATTAATAGCCATATTTGGCCCTAATTACTACTTCAGTATGTTGCTCAGAACTGGAAAATGTCTGAAATCGTTAGGATCCGAATAAACGGTTTCCGCGGTGAACTTCAGACGTAAAGCGTTGAAACCAATATCGTACGGACAAGGGTTCAACACCTACCACGACGCGACAACAACCGGCGCTCCAACTACTGGCTCTGTGGAAGGTGGCAAATTATCTTGAACGTGTAAGACCGTCTAGACTCTACGTTCGACTGCTGCTACGGTGGGGGAGTGTTATTCTATCATTTTCACTTGCTCGTTTAGGCCACTCGGTCAAGGGACTCATTACCACTCTCAGAATAGGAGTTTTTCTGTTTTGTTTGGCGCAGCGCGTAGCGAACAATCTCAAGGTGGTGCATTTCGCGAAAACGAAACGCAAAATAGCAACGACAAAAAAATATGGGGTAGTCCCTCTTCAGAGTGGCTCTGACCGGCTGAAAAAAACGACGTAAAGGTGCACCCCTTACCGATGCATGCTACGATAGAGGTAGGACTTTTTGGCTTTAGTGTTTCTGAATGACGGTGCTCCTTACCCCCAAATCGCCTGAAGGTCGTTCTTTTTTTCAACGTGATTTTTCTGTCTACCTAAGACTTGTGTTTATTCATCGGGTTGAACTTTCAGTTTACTCAATATCAGTGTGCGGGTGAGGGTCAGAGCTCCTCAAGTGAGGAGCCTCTGAAAAAAAACTGGTGAACCTCTATTGTAGCCTCAGTCTTTGGCTGTACTTCACGGCTAAGCAATAGTTGGGTGACGAAGTATGTCGAATGATTGACCTTGTTTTATATATGCAGGTCAAGCAATACACGCACCAGTCAGATACAAAGACGGAAAATTCGACACACAACCGAAAGAGCTCTACGAATTACCCCACACCACTACCTGAAATACCTAGTCCACTGCTGCTGTAACATCTAGCGAACGACATATAGCCAGCCAACGAACAGCGCTCAGGAACGGGGGTTCCAACAACCGCAGCATACTCCTGTATTTTGGCAGCACATGTTTGAACCGACCAAACAATTTGAGCGTGGCGTGCCTTCGGTAGTGGTCTAGCTCGTCTTCAGTTAACGCGAAAGAGCATTGCCTTGTTGGATATTGGGCAAATCGTTTATTTATCTTGTTCGAAGGACACCGGTTATGTTAGACGGAACTAGCAGAACAGAGTTACAACTCCCGCGTCGGTGCACTATTTAGCTCGTTTTTGTTCACATGCTGCCGTACGCACCACCTACGGTACACGCTGTGGCGCAATTGTTTTCTCCGCGATATCGTTTCCCTCACATCTGTAATTGAGATGCTAGTTTCGACCCTCCCACCCCCAGATTTTGTATATTTAACCTCATACAAATTTGCCTCGATGTGCAAGTTAGTTGTGTATTTCCTCAACCCCCAACGCTCCCGGCTGTCATCAATCAACCGATTAGCTACGTTTTACTGTTGGTATAATTTATTGTTCGGTTGAAGAGCGAGATGTTGGTGGCGTGACTTACAATGTCGTAAGGGACGCCAAATCGTCAAACATGCCACCAGGCAACGCCGTGAAATCGTTCCCTTGGAGATACCTGGTTTCACACGGAACAAGGGGTGACGAGAAGCAGCCGATAGGCGTTAGAGTAAGGAACGAGGTAATTTTATCGGTTTCGAACCTCGAAACATACAAGATATATCAATTACCGAAATACACTTTATAGGGGTTTCTAGGCTGGTTGTGCGCTTCTGGGAGGATTTTTCCACTAAGGAAGCGGTTGCACCGGGTCCATGAGCCGCCGTAGGAGCGAGTTTCAACGACAAGGAGCGCGACCACGTGAAGTATTAGAGGTTGACTTCATCTCAGTCAGTATGATACCTGATACGTTTTTACTAAATACGAAAAATGGACATCGGGCCTGTGGGGTCACGGGTTTGTGAAAACATATCTTTGCAAGATGTGTGGATACTTGGATCCCGCGTGATTTGGGGCGTCTATGTCCACATAGCGCCTATAGATCGGTGAGCCCCCTTAGTGTTAGCTAGTACCAGGTTTACACACGTACCAGGTACGGTGAGAACCACGATGCCGGCAATCAAGTTGGTCGATCAACCAACATATGTTGATATCCTCCATATGAATAACGGTCCCCGTGCCAGCAGGCGTCGTTCGTCAGGAGAAAACAAGCCCGCTACCTTGTTGCGGTACTGCACAACGTCAAGGTTTGGCAAATGCACTAAGCCGAACTGATTGTGCAAGCATTAGGTACATCTGACGTTGACACAATGGTTTACACAAATACACCGTTTGGTGGGGTACGGTTTTCAGATGGAAAATATTCGGGAAAGACCATCATACCGACATTCACGTTGATCGATCAAGTAAACAACGTCGACATCACACCCGTATTAAGGCAGGTCCCTGAGTAAGCAAGATCTGCGTATGCCAGCTGCCAATAGACTGGGTGTTTCGGTGTACTACTGAAAAACATCTAGGTTTGGCGAACGCCTAAACCCGAGTTAGTTGTGCAAGTAACTGGTTCACATTACTTTAAAATAAGGCATGCCCACGTTTTCGCTCCGCATGAGCGCGCTTTCCGCACATCAGCAAGATCCTACATCAACACAAAGCTACGCGCGTATTCGCTGTCGAACACTACCCGAAATGACCGCGCTACCCGTGTATTCATAAGCCCCAACACCTCCATGATGGACTAAGACTACTGCGGGGGGGGTACCGCCCTTTCCACTACCCGGTCAGGCCACGAAAGCGACTGGACATCTCACTCATAATCGGATTTACAAAACATTTTTTTCGTCGTGCACAATAAACAAATGTCATGGTCGAACAATCGCGAAACCCAAAAGCACCGAGGCATTACGACAAATAATAATGAGAATGGTCACTTGTGCGGGCTCCATACGCTACCTCGTTACTGTAGGATGCCTGGTCGGTGGAAACCCGACGTGCTCCGTCCCGGCGTTGTTGTGATGCGAGGGTCTGTGGTCATACGACTGCCTCTACGCATGGAGTGAGACCACCCCCCACTAGCACAGCCTTGGTTCATAAATGAGCAATAAATAGGCATGATCTCAGCCCCCACTCACAGTTCGCGTAAATTCACCAAGCCCTCCAATGCACACGATGTCAAGATCTCCGGGCGATTATATTCGATGTTTCTGTTGCAATGTACAATCACAGCAGAGGCCGAAACGGATTGACAACGAACGCCAAAGCAGAAACAAGGTTAGAGTGGGGTTCATACGCTATGAGCTTCAAAGTGCTTCGCAGCTCATTACAAAGAGGTTTCCGAATACCCCGTAGGAGTAGTTGGCCCATCGTACGCTTAGCTGAATCTAACAATTCTAAGGATCGAGGGTGACTAAGATAAAAGTAGTGGGGGCATTTTGAGGGCGCGCGCGAGTGCCTACTTTATTTCGCTACAATCTAAAGGTTACGTGCTTCTCGACTTCGCGACGTGCGCAGGCATCATGCAATCGCTTGTGACGCGGCGCCAGCAACATTGTCCCGCATCCTTCTTTTAGCGAGACACAGAGCCACTCGCCCTAGTGGCCCATACTCGGTAGGGACAGTGGGGGTACCTCCGACCGAGGCTACAGCACGGGGAGCGCCCCGAGGTTCACCACGTGCCGAGTTTAGGCATCTCAAAACGAATGGATTTAAGCAGTTTTTTGCAGTCGCAGCTTAACACACAATATTCCAAGGCGGTGCATATCGCGAAACCGGAAGCCACTAAAGAGGCACCTCCCTCGCTGCTCGCTGTAGTCGTTCGAGTGGCTCGTAGCCGCAGGGCAATTATAGGACCTCCTTACCGCAGCCTTGGTTTCCCTCAACCACAACCTTAGTTGGAAGCGTTTAGTTGGCTTTGTGCGGACAACTGAAAAGCGTGCTACGATAGAGGTACTGATTTTGGCAAATTTTTTATCTGAATTTCGAGGCTTTAACGCAAATTCGTCGGAATGCCACCCTTGTTTTGTATAAAAAAATTAATAATACACAACAGCTGTGAGATCTAGGATTTCGTCGAAACTCATCTTTGCAAGCTGTGTGTGATACTCCGATCG
>JAYJMJ010271100.1:0-12878 GCA_036873875.1 Laminaria ephemera | reverse complement strand
TGGTTTGGACCATGACGATCGCCTCCGCGAGGGCTATCGACCTGCTGCGTGCGCATGGCCGTAGCCGTTTTGAAAAACAAATTGCCGTAGGTCACCCTAGAGTGAAAGGGATGCGGACGGACAGACAAGGATTGCATTCCCGACATAGAGACTCAGTTTTACAAACTGAGAATACCAGACATTATTGCGGTGTATCGACAACGGTGTGACCATTCTGATACCCGCTTCCCCTGCACGGGTAGCTTGACTTCTGGCACGAGATGAACCAAACGCGAGCTGTGACAAGGGTAATACAGTTCGGTCGATCCGACTCTGACGTAACAAGGCTCTTCCGCTCAAGAACTACCTATGCCCGTTCTAACCCCCTGTATGCTTTTCAGCTGTGCTACAGTATTACTAGAGTAGTACCCCACAGTATTCATTGTACTCGTTATGTACCTAGCGCATGGGTTTGTTCATCGGGTGCGGCGAACATTGTCTCTTAAAGTCAGCTTCATGGCGAGAAGTTGAGGTCCTCTAGTCAAGACCCGCACTACGTATAGCATACGTCCCTGTCCGACACATCATACGCACGATATTCATGGGCCCAGAGGAGCGAAAAACTGCCTGTCGGATACTGTGCTTTTGTCGCATTGTTATATGGCAATAGTTATTCGGAATACACGTAAATCGCTCACACGTTGCCATTGTGTTGCGTTGAAGTGAGGCATAACGACGACAGGTCTGTACAGCAGCGATAGCGATTCGAATCTCCCCGACGATACCCCCAGGTGCAGAAGTCACACGTATGCGTCGTGGGCGAAGAACACTCCGTACAGATCCCAATGACAGGGGGTGTCTAAGATTTGGCCGTGGGTCGTGACCATATTCCCCGTGCTAACCGTAAGGCATCGGGGTGCTAACAGAGTGGTGGTCTTAGCACTCGTGGGTTAGGCTTCATGCGGGCACCGAGACATGTTGGGAGGGGGGGCGATTGCTTTGTCCATCAATGTTAATATCATACATCAAGCGCGCGTTAACTTTACACACCATTTTTGTGGTGGGGTTGCGATTGGCTATTGGACGTCAAGCACTATGAAACGGGCGGTGCATCTGTATACAACCGCATTAGAATACTACTACCTGCTGTGTTGGGCAAACCAAAATGCAGATTATATTCAAAGCATGAGGCCGGTCGCTGCTAAACCTCATGATCTAGACACATGAACGGCTGTGTCATCGAGCATCAAACACGTTAGCGCCGTCTGTGGCCCTGCTGCCGGTCAACACCTAAGTAGTTGAGAAGACAACAGCATGCTCCATTCTATGCAAGGCCCAAATACGGAAGAACACCTATATTATTCCAGTATTTCAAAAGAGTGTAGGCACGCCATCATTCGCAGTGGGATTTACCATGTTAAGCGTGAAGAGCCGGTAAGCATCGAATGTTATGTCGTACATAAGTACTGAGCTACCTCGTTTACAGCCGCACTCAAGGGTTTGGAACAGACGGTGTACATACAACAACACTTGGAAACGTGTTCAGGTTTGACGATCATATGATGAACGTAGAGTGGTGGAATAATTGAGTGTTTTACCATATTAGGACATGCTTTTCAGAGTACGTTGTTATGAATTCTTGTCTACCCACTCTATACTGGTGAATTATCATCCGATTTGTGCATCTGTCTCAACACGTGTACACAATTTTGATGTAGAGTGGGGTGTCTAGATAATGGATCATCGCTGGTCCGGGGTATAACCGACACATGTTTGCAATACGCCAAATCGAGGTACACCATGAACGCCCGAAAGCACCGCTCATACACAACTACTAGGGTCGTCCCATACATTTAGGGCACACCTCGGGATTGCCAACACGTCTGGAGTCTATGGAAACTATTGCGGAGGACCATAGTTATAAGGACCTGCGATACACACAAAAACCTGCATATTCCCCTATTTTTACTAATCATGTTTGGTCCTAATTACTAGATACCCCCGTACTCAGGGGAAATGTATAAATGGTCGTCCACGTCGATCACGCTCAATTACAATTATTGTGGTGCAATATTGATGTTTTTATACCGTGGGCGGTCATCTGTGCTGGACATGAGCGGAATCGTCGTTTGCTCGTTTGACGATGAATCTGCAGAACTCACGGACCATCGTGCAGGAACGTCGAGCATCTGACGTTTGTGCGTGGGGTCCCCCTGGGTAAGGTATCCTAAATGGTGAGTATCGCGTTTTCGTCGGATATGTATTTGAGGATTCTTCTTTCATCTGCTTCCGGTCTCATTTTCGAGTATCAGGTTCGCCTCTGACTCTTTGGCTATCGAGATCTTCCATCACCGGGCTTGCGACGTTCAAGGTAGTTGCGGGTTGCGCGTCGAGCAGCGCGTCATCGCTTGTTTACATGTACTTGTATCTAGAATAAATGTATTCAGGGTTCTCGTCGCTTGACAGATGCTTTTGGTTAGACAGGATCCACTGTCGGTAGGACTTCCTGAGGGGAGGGGGGGGCATGCTCATTTGTTTCTTCCCTTAGTAAGTTCACCAGTGACCACGCGTCCCTTTCGAATGGGAGCACCTCTCTTACTCCTAACAGACACCTCGACCAATGGGGCGCGCATTACATAGATTCCACATACATTGCATGAGCTGCTTCCTTCAATATACCCCTTTCAAGTTTCGCCGTTTTGCGCCACTAATAGAGCGATTGTTTCGTTTCTGTGTAGAGTGCCAAACTTCTCTATGTCACAGCCACTTCTTTAGTATTATCCCCCTCTACCTCACGCCGTTCCTCCTTATGCATTTCGCATTCTCTCGCTGTGTGGGTTATATTCTCTTCTGCTATGCCACAAGGGTACATCAGTGTACCTTCTTCCTCCTCTACCCCACAACTCGTATATCGGTATACCTCTTTCTTCTTTCCAGCAGGTCATGGTCCCTTACTCAAAAGGGTATCTTCAGCATTCCCGCGTGTTCCCTTGGACCGTGCAGATACGTCTGTCTGCTGTCCTGCATGTTCTCTCAACCCCTTTTATACCCGTAAATGTTCTTCGTCTTGGACGTTCCTTGTTAGCGCTACCCTGGCGCATATATTTGTTTTTTCTAAGACTTCTGTCTTGTACCCCCAATCTTCTCTATTGACAGAATCTCTTCTTGATCTCGACTAACATTCTCTCGTAATTCTAAAAAATATGCTGGCCCACCTTATGCGAGCTCGACCTTTGGTTACTTCCTCTGTAATACAGGTCTATCACATATGGCTGTGCATCTCTTCTTTGGCGTGTTCTCTACTTCAATCTGGAATTTCGTTTTTCTCACGTCAATGTTTTAAGTGGGTAAATTCCCCATGATGTTTGTAATCATTCAAATATGTATTAGTTAAGAGTTGCTAAGACCGCCGCCGGCTATTTCAATTGCTATACCTTGGATTTAGTATGGTGTCTTGCACCTGGCTATACAGTGATCTACGGCCTCGCGAGCAACACGGTCAACGCCATACGCTTGCACTTGTCGTCATCACCTGCCACGGCCTTTGTGCCAACGAACGAAAGACTAAGGCGGGGACTGTCGACCACGCCTTCCTGTTACCTCCCGAATTGCACTTGTCGGCATGCGCAACCAAGCGCAGATGTGTTCGTAAATACCACTCTCGTGCATACGGTCGGCAGTCCTCCCCTTTCATACCCTATTTATTCAATGCTGGTAGTCTTTATTCAAGGTCTCGTCATCCAGAGCGCTTCCGCCCCGTCTTGCGGAATGGGTACAGGACGTGTGTAATACAACCAGCAGAACACCGGGTTTCACGCCGCGCCGAGCCGTAGCCGTCGCGTGCTGAGTATTGTCGACAATTCCGCACCGTACTCGACAATTCCGCATCCAGAGACACTGAGCGCGAGCATTGTTGCTGGCTTCAACTGGCTTTACACTATAAATTACTAGAACCGACCGCCCCTTGACCTATTAAAAGCGGCCAAGTCATTCCTCGCGGGAAAACGAAGAAACTGCGGTCAACAGCTTATTTCTCACCACATCACACCGGCTTGAGCACAAGGTTTCCTAACTTACACCACCTTCGTAATATACATCGCACAGCAGCAGCAGCAGCGGACAGACACATGTGACACTTGAACTCGAATACGCACTGCCAAGTCCGCCCAAGGTGATATGTTGTACACACAGATTCCGCATTTATATCGGGGGAAAACGATGTACTGCGATATATCGGGCATAAGTGTGTCCATACTAATATTGTAGACTAGAGTTTATACTTTAACAAGACCAAAACAACCACAAGCAACTCGCCCGCCACAGATCGCATTGCAAGTCAGCAGTAGAAACACACAGATTGGCCTAACAGTCGTATCCCGCTGGCACCTGCTGCCGAAAACTCTTTTGTATGGTTCATCAATAGGACCTGCTGCATTCTCAGCTTGCAGTTTGTTGTTCTGATGTTTGCAAGCCAGCAGCAGCAACATAAAGACACTCCTAACGCCCGCACCCCGCTGGCACTTGCAGCTCAAACCCTGTTTTCTATGGTTCATCTATAGGGCCCGCTGCATTCTTGCGGTGCGGTTTGTTGTTGTTTTGCGGCATACGGTGCACATTTGACACGCCACTCGCCATGTACGTGTTCACTGTAAGAAAGTAGGACCAAATGGATTGCATCCTGAGTCAATGGTATATATGACGTCCAGGCTGGTTCAGCCAGTACCCCCGACGTTTTTAGTCCGGAGAGTGCTGCATAAAATATCGACTGTAAGGCCACATTGTTGTTTTCATACTTCTCGCCATGAGCAGGGTAAAACATGTCGGATTCCGTAAGTATGTAATGGGGCAAAATATATGATGTCCAGTACCTGTATATTATTACTGTTACAAATAATCGAGTCGGTGTTTCTTGCGAGCGCTTCGTGACTATTTTCATAGACAGCTATTCAAAAAAAGCCCAACCGATAAGACAGCTTTTCAAGCAGCCCAACTGACGTACCAGGTATGCTCTTCGTGACGAACAGGTCGCGAAGAGCACACCATATACAGAGATCTGAGTGAGTGCTACATGGTACCTGGTACCATGTTGTTGTGGTACACAACTACTGGTTCGTTGTACCAGGTACCAGGTAGGCATAACAACAACTTTAATAGCTAGCAGTACCAGTCCGTAAGTACCAGTACTGTAGTACAGCCGGAAGCATATATTAACACGCGACACGTCCGTGCTGTGCTCTACTTTGTACTAGTAAAACCTCCAGCTCAACTACTGCTGTGTTGCTGCTGCTGCATGCTGTAACCAAAACAACTAACGGCGAACTGTCACATTTAGCCAATGGCAACTCGTCCGGAGGCCCCGACCAATCAGATGAGTACAATTACAACACCCGAGTTTATTGTCTGACTTCGAAAATTGCCGATGCGTACCGTGCTCGTACATCCAACTTAAATGCCATGGTTTTTACGCTTGATTTTGTATCACCAACGGCGATCTCGTGGTGTTTTTAACGAAGGCGATTCGTAGTACAACCCTCAGTTAGTGGTACCATCTTCGGCAGCTGTCGTGAACGCATTTGATATAACACCTCCTGTAGACTTTTTGCAGTACGAAGGTACTCACTCGTGGTTGCATGAGCCTGCAGTAGTAGTAGATGCATATGGATGGCAAACCTTTCCAAGGTACAGGTAGTTGTTGCATTTGCAATGCGTATTTCTGTCTTGTAGAAGGTTGTGACCACAGAGTTCGTATCTCTTGGAGGCATCGTAACGGACACTGGTTGTGCTGGATGTAGATGAGTGAAATATTAGTTTTAATGTGAATAAGACACACAAAGTACGGGAAAACTATTTAGAAACAGGGTGATACGAAAGACAAGCTGATATTTACCTGAAAATATGATACTCGGGAGCCGTTACGCTGAAGTTAGTGTGGGTCGCACCCTCTCCCAAATAAGAAATCCAGCCGATTTTTATTTGCTTTTCATTAGGTGTCCTGCACTGTAGCTCTTTACGCGTGTTTGCGGGATACCAAATTTGGTTGGGTAGGTGTTGGGTAGGAAACATACATAATGATAGCAGTAAAACCATCAAAATCACTATCCAAGGCCAACCTAACACAAGAAAAATCAGATAAATAATTGGTGTTAATAGATAATTTTTTCCTACCATTTTTTCAATTTGCACCCTAATTTTGTCTTGGTTTGGTTGACCTTGGGCTATTCAATTCGTCGGTTTCAATACTACATTAAATGTTTTCCAACCCAAGCGAGTTTGGAAATCGCAAACACCATATATTTGCTGCTCAACCAACCAATAATTATAGGTTTCCAACCCACAGCGTTCCGATCCGTATGAGTCGAGTCTTTCCACGCGCAGCATCCAGGCACAGGTCACCTCATGGCACAGCTTTCGGGTTGGGATCCGTGATAGGGTTCGGGTCTGGCGGTTCACTTCCGACATTTGAGCATCCCAACACCAAGTGCGGTCTTTGGGTTGGGCCAGGTTGTGCCGAGCTTTGGGTGGGATAATACCGAAAAAAAAAAGCGAATTATTATCCCTACAACGAATGGTTTTTTAATCATAGGAAATTAGTACAGGAAACATGGCATATTAAAAAAATAGTAAAGTGATCATCGGCCGCCTTCTCAGCAGTGAAGAGCTTCTGCTCCGGCTCAAGCGGTCAACAAATCTCAGGCTGTGACTAGGCTTGAGATCAGAGTTTTATTATATTTTTTCGGTGACATTGTTGAGACACTTTCTTATAAGCGGGAAAGTACTGTACTTCGAAGTATATGGCAAATAGCTATAGCAAATAGCTAGTATTAGTGTTTGTTATCTGTCCTGACATTTTTTAAAACGTCCTAGAATTTGCACGATATATATTGAATATTGCATACCCCCCCCCCCCCCCTCGGTATGAGCCTCACGAGAGGTGGTGTCAACAAAAGACTATGAGACTGTTCGTGCACCGCCGCAGCACGACCTGTACAAATCCAAAAGCGATGTTGATGTGAATCAGATGTGGATGTTCATTGCTCCCCTGTAATGTCAAGCTACAGCAGAATGATTACATCATACCAAGTACGGGTAGTCTGAATCTGTCTAGAAAAATGGCGTGGAGATCAAAAGCCACAACGCCTTTAAGGCTTGCATTTTCTATACAGTTCATACAGCGGGTACATATAGTATGAACAACGAGCATGATATAAGGAGAGAGAGCACACATATACTTTATTAATGGTATTAATGGAATCTTTCTTAGTGTAAACTATCTTTATCCGTGCCCTCCTCTGGTTTGCGTGAGCAATTAGCATACAGTGTAGTTGCTGCTGTTGTTGTGGTTGTCGATGTTGCTGCTGCTCTTCATCGTGTCGACGAAGCTCTGCTGCTACCGAGGTAGCCATTGTCTATTGCGCTACCCTCACTTTGACCACTAAGAAGAAAAGCCTCGTAGGACTTTGCCTGCAAACAAAACAAAAGCTAGCGTTTCTTATCTATCTATCCTGACATTTGTGGAAACGCCCCATAATTATTGCACGACGATATGCTGTCTTGATTTAGGCTTGACCTAGTTTTTTTTGTTTGGTTTTTCTTGATTCTTCTATCTAAATCATTTTTCCACGGTTCCAACTAGAGTGCCCCAGAACATCGGCTCATTACACAACAACCTTTTCCCCGAAAACAGCCGGCATCACGCACTCCAACGCATCCTTGTAGGACGTCTGCCACAAGCATTCAGACATCTGACCGAGTGGTAGCGATGTGGTCCTCAAGTAAAAGTTGTAGTCAAGTTCATGACGCAAATGCATACATATTTTTCACACAAAAAACTTGTATTCTCGACGCCGGTTTCGTGAAGTAGACCCCGCAACTACCACATGCGTGTTCTATGTGCCTTTGTTATTTGGCAGTATATCGAATAACCGAGGTATTTTGATTTTTTTCGACAAATGTGTTTCCCTCATGGCCTACAAATCCTAAAACAGCTGCAAAACACAAACGGCCAAACATCTGACGAATCCACAACAACCAAAATGTTCTTGAAAATTCTGTATAGGTTCATCAACCGCATGAGCATACACTCGAGGTTACAATCGCAAAGACCACGTGATCATTTGCCGGCCTAACCAAATGATACTTGGTGGATCGAGGTGATGCTGACAATGCTGATGTTTTCACATTAGCCAATATATGCCTGGAACCAATCCCGTCGTGAAAAGGCATCCAGATGGACCAAAAAGCAAGTACCAGGTACTACCCATTTCGTCTACCACAATACCAACACGCAAAGAGAACGGCACTACGGCCTGAGGTATACCATACCGGGCAATTTGCAATAAAAAAGTATACCAGACAGCTGGTGTGCATGGTGCGAATACTCATAAGAAGAATGAAGTTGTCTATAAGCTAGTTCACGCAAAACGTACAAACTTTCCCTCGGCGCAAATCTTGGTTGCAATATCTACTCGAATGCCACACATTTAGTGTCGTACTTACTCCCACGAGCAAAGGAAAAGGGTAATATGGCCAATTTTTCAACTAAGGGCCTAGGGCAGGGGCCGGCGGTGAAAACATGTCTTACGCCTACCGTAGACCTGGAAAATGCTCAAGTCAGTCATGCCTTTTCAATAGAAGCAAAAGTCATAACAATGTATTTATTATGGACTAGCCGGGTTCAGGTACTCCTAGGAATTTCCTGTGCAGGTTTTCGTGAACATTCTCGAAAATGGGGAAGAGAAATATCGACACCACGGAAAATGTTACGCACAAAGTCGACTTGATAATGAAACCAAGTAAATAATGAGGCAACTTAGCAAATTCCGGACTTTGTTAGCACAAAAGTTCGAATGTCCACACCGGTCTTCTAATTCAGTTCGTCAATGTGTTTACACGAATTCTAAGAGCCTCTTCACAGGGCCTGGCTTAAGGGAGGGGGTTAACTTTGAATTGTTCCGTCTGGAACTCGGGGTCTTAGAAAAACTACCAGAACGTAGCCAAACCTCACACATGACAAAATTTTAAACGAAATAATAAAAAATACAACGCACCCTATGTGCGTTTCGATGGGGTTCGTAGAACTCGTGTGGAAAAGCTCATGGTCTCCCTACATAAAACAGGGTGGACAACGGGCGCTGAAGCAATTTTGGACGTAAAACGTTAACCAGTCTGTACGCAGAAAAACAAAAAGAGAACAAAAATAACTAAAGTGAAACGAAAACCAAAATACGATAAAGAACAAAGAACATGAAACAAGACAAAAGCAAGCATTCGCTCATGGTGCTGGCCGAGCATAAAGAAGTCGATTTTTCTTTATGCTGGTAGTCCTATGTGCATCTTGTAGACCAAAACGAAGGACGGCAAAAATGACTAACTAGAAAGTGGGCAGAAACACGCTATGTTTTTGGTCGTGTGACATGAAAATGTCATGTTACAGCACCCTAAGAAAAGCTAATGTGTGTCACGTCGTAGTTGTGTTGTAACCCCTGTCGCCGGGACTGTAGAAACTTCTTGTGTATATGATGAAAGAGTACTGGTAGCACGTGCACCGTCTCCACAACATGATTTGACAATGTCACGCTGTCACTCGAGGAAACACTTGTTTCAATTGCTAAACCCACGTTCCACGTGCGGCCGGCTCTGTCCTATAACCGATAAGGCCCGGGTTACCGCCGGTTACACCCGCGATCACAATTAGATGTTTCACCTAGAGGGGACAAATGAGGTTGTCCAAATGTGAGGACCGACGACTCGCGGGATGCTGATGGGCTTCCAAGATCCAAAGGTCAACCGTAAGGTTTTCCCTAGCCGTAGACCGTACTTTCTCAAAGCACTGTCGAACTAAACGCTCTCCAACGAACCCTAGCCACGTATCGATTGTTGCCGAACATGTGCCTCACATTTTGAGAGAATCACGTTGCCACTTTCCTTTGCGAGGGCGCCGTGGCCCATTCTCATGGCGAATGGCAAGACACGGAATAGTTAACTAGCGTCTATATGACCTACAGCGGACTATTCCCGTATAGTACACCCTGACATTCAATTTTAAAACCAATATTGCGCGCGAGCGAATTTACCTCCATCCGCTGCGGGTGACGTGTAGTTGGATATGGTGCCGCTGAAGTTGTAGGCGATAGTTTCATTGGCACCTGTGGGGGAAACAGACATTAAACCCAACCTTTAGCCAAATGTTGGTCGGTGGTAGGTTCAGGGAAACCAGGCTGGAACAGCCCCCTATACTTACCGTCTGACCCCTAGTGATTGATAGCAATTCGTTCTGTACCCGGCATGGGTCGGTCGGGGTGCATTGAGCACGAACGAGGACTTTGATCGGGTTTCCGACCGCTGGGTAAGGGAGCATTGCATCTAACTAGGCGGTCCCCGTTTAAGGAGCTCTAACTCCAACCAAACTCTGAATTGGATAACAATGAAAGTGCAACCCGATTACCAATCGAATGCTTCAAGTATGAAATAATTACTAGTGTGTCATTCAAATGATTTTGGGTCAAGCATAAACCTAGCGTTAACCCTATTGAACAGCCGGTCGGTGAGATACATTTTGGCCCAACCGCCCCACACCTATCGTAGCACGCGTTTCTACCTAGGCGGAGAATTTACTTACTTCAATCGTATCATTGGTAAAAAAACTACGCATCCGCCTATTCGTATGCGGCCCACGATCTAAGGGGCCAGAAAGGTCCAGCGAGATAAAGGCGCTCAACCCCTCTTGTGCCAAACCGTGTGAAATCTGACGTCATCATAGGACACAATTACACCAGTCACACACTCTAACTCTCAGCCGGTCTACGCTTCGTCAATTCGCTCTGTGAAACATGGCAGCTAGCTCAGTTTTGAGGAACAGCGACGCGAATCCGAACAAGGTTTAACCTGAAACCACAAGACGGGGGAAGTTGTGAATTTCAGCTTGATGTAAGGGGTAACGACAGAGAAGGATAACAATCGATAGACATTTCGTCAATGCTGTTTGCCATGGTTTCGACCAAATATACGCCTGCCATACCTTGATACTAGCCCATACATCATGCCCGAAACAAAAACATTCATTCCGTGCCGTGCTCACCGTCGGCCCGGTTACTGCCGAAATACGTGTTGCCATCGACGTGGATCGCCGATTGATTTGCATAGATGGCACCTGAGGGAGGTAACGGGGTGTTGACGGCAGTCCAACAATAAACGCAGGAACCTAAGGATGGCAACCTTGTGTGTGTCTTTCTAATGGTGAGCAGGTTTTGTGACATAACATCTACTACAATGCCAAGAGGTTTCGTCCCGTGGTGAACACGTGAGGAGTACCGAGGGGAAACCTGTGTGATTGATTTTGACAGCCAACATATTAACTCCCGTTGTGGCATAATGAGCGCACAACATTGAACTGGGAGCGGGAAGCCTGACGCCGTCGTGACGGAAAGTGACGGGGTATCGGAAACCGTTTACGTAGTCTGACAGCAAACAGCCCGATCCGACCTTGAGAATCCAGAAACAAAGCTAGCTGACGAGTCTAGTTACAATTTACATACACAGATGAATGTGCACGCAGACAAGTGCGCAAACGAATAGATAGCCGTTTCTACATAATACATATTAGGGCCGATCCCTCCGCTCCAATGGCGGAAGGGCAACATTTTGGAAGTTAGAGTTCAACAGCTAATCATGCAGTACATGCCATATATGTCGTTGGCGATGGTCCAAGATATATGGGGGAACTAGGGAATAGGGCCGACCCCTCCGCCTCAAAGGCGAATGGGCCACATTTTGAAACTAAGGTTTCAGTGGGATATCATGCAGTGCATGCCTCAACGTAGATGGCGATATTCCCATCAATGAATTATTAACATGTGAGTCTTGTCGGTCGTTAGAGGATGGATGTAGTCCACAAGATGTAAGGTAGTATAGCTGTCGCCAGAAACCCGCGCAGCACGATATTTGTAACTATCATCAACCTGTCTGCGTTAGTAGATTATGGACGGTCGTTGTACAAAACTCATCAATAGTCAGCAGCAGCCAGCAGCAGCCACCCGAAGCATAACCTAGCAGCAGGAACCATTAGCAGCAGCAAGCAGCACCCGGCATCAGCGACTAGAAAGGTAGCAGCAAGAGGCAACAGCAGCAGGCAGCATCAGGCAGCATCGGGCAGCAAAGCCAGCATTAGCCAGCAGGAGCCAGCAAGGGCATCAACAACCAACAAGTCGCGGCCGGCAGCACAAGGCAGCAAACAAATCAGCGACCAGTAGAAGCTAGCAGAAGCAGCAGGAGCAGCAGCAGCTTGGTTCGTTTCTTTTAAAAGAACAGGGAATTCCATAAAAAACAATACTGTGCATTTTGGCTGGCTCAGTTCATACGCAATTGCAAGTTCACCCCCGATCAGTACCAGTGCACAGGATGCCTTGATCGATCGTCCCCACCATGGTATTTCGTTCGCCGGCGCAGGGGCCATGGCAAATAGATGACGACGAAAACTCCAAGCATATGCCGTTGTCTCTGTTACTTGCGATGCCTTTAATCGATGTTCAGCGATGTGCGCTAAAACACAATATATCCAACGTAAAGCAAGGCCTCAGTTTTTTTTTTTTTCCGCTCTTAGTATACCATGATATGATAGTATTCGCGGATGAAAATGTGTTTAACACAAATTGATATGTGTCTTAATATGTTGTTTGCACGGAGACGTTGTGTGGCTGTACTCGTACAGCACAACGAGCTTTCGTACTGCTGCTACTGTCAAGTGCTGTGAAATCTTGGTGTAAATATAGTACGTACCAGGTATGATATAGTGCAGCAGCAGGCACAGGAGAATATCAACAGTACGTACAGTTAGCAGTGCCAATGAAGGCATATTTTAGCCGTTAGCGGCTATAAAAATGTCCCAAAAAAAAGATGAAGTG
>JAYJMJ010271092.1:0-12880 GCA_036873875.1 Laminaria ephemera | reverse complement strand
TACGGTCGTGCTCTTCGAGCAATTATGGAGTCAGTAGCGAAGTCAAATCATATTCCCGATGCGTTCGCCCCGCACTCATGGCGTATCGGGGGAGCGATCACGCTCGCAGCCCGAGGAGGCCTATCGGATCGAACGATTCAGAGAGAAGGGCGGGGGAGACCCTACGCGTATAAGACGTATACGAACAATATTATAGATGATTCGATATGGGTGCCACGTAAGCTAGTCTTGGCAAGCCAAGAGAAGGATTGACAACCGGGGGAATGTACAGCCTGGGGTAGGAAATATTAACTAGTGTACGGCAACAGTAGTCTCAAATTACCTCTGAATTGGAGGAGTCGAATGGTACGGTACCATTCGGAGTCGTCTTGGTTATCCGAGACGACTGCAGGCGGTAATAGTTAGGAGCCCGGCTGGTATCATATTAGGGAGAGAGAGACGGTAAATATGTAGGCGAGATACATGCGAAATTGCTGGAGGCTGCGATAGGTGTATCTGGCCAAGGGGAGAAGTCTCTCTCTCCCACGACCCAGAAAACGATAATGACAACGCAATTCGAAAGATAAACAATAAAGGATACGTTTGTCTGTAAACGTACAAAAACAAAGTAACAGACAAAGGGATGTTTATTGTTCCAATGAGAATGAAGCGTGTCTATCTGGGAGATCTGCGTCAGAGTCTACGGTGTATGTTGCAATGAAGAATGAGCAACCCGCGACCAGTCTCAGGCGGAACTCGTCGCGTGCTGGTTAGCAAAAGCACGCCGAACGCAACGAGTTGGAGCTCTTGCTGACAACGTGAGCAATCACGAGATAGTCGCGAGATTGCTCAACCAAACCAGGCATTCGAGCCTTTTCTTTCCCGCTCGCCCGCCCCTATTTTTTCTTTCGAATGGGGGGGAGGGGGGGGGGGGAGAGCGGTAGGGGTAGCCTGGGTCCCGTACGTTTTTACTTTTTTCGTTATTGTTGTATGTGAAGTTTGAGTTAGATCGGAGGAGTCGAATGGTACGGTACCATTCGGAGTCTTGGTCATCCGAGGCGACTGTAGGCGGTAATAGTTAGGCGCCCGGCTGGTATCATATTAGGGAGAAAGTGACGGAAAATATGTAGGCGAGATACATAGGGGATTGCATAGGGGATTGCAGGAGGCTGCGATAGGTGTACCTGGCCAAGGGGATAAGTCTCTCTCTCCCACGACCCAGAAAAACAATAGTGACAACGCAACTCGAAAGATAAACAAAAAGTAATATTACGCAAGATATCCAAACTTACACAACACCAGGGCCACACATTAACATATTCCGGCACTATGCTTGACCATATAACAGCATTGAAGATAAGGCAGTTACTCTTCAGCTCGTGCGGTCCATCACCGTAGACAGAACCTGTGTATGGCCTTGGAGACTCCTGCTACCACGACACGGCGTGCCGGTGCTCTTCGAGCCACGAGTGAGCCCACAATATCATCATACTCTCCCTGTCGCCATCCTGTCCCTTCTTCACCTCGTCGAGCGTCGCTAGCACCGCGTAACGAGCCAGCAACGGGAGCGCATGACGCGACAGCCACATCATCAATTGCTGCACCAGCCACAGTGACGGCGGCCCCGGCATCGTCCGTAGCGCCTCAAGGCCCCAACCTAGCGCCTAAGTCCCCGTCAGCAGCTTGAAGTGCGCCGGCGGAAGCAACGCCAGAGCCCCCGACAGCAGCAGCAGCAGCAGCAGCGCCAACGACAGCGGCAGCATCTGCCTCGGCGGAGCCTTGCGTTCAAACCAAACCATGCCAGCAGCACAACAGGGTAGAAGATGTGGGCTTAGAGTGCTAAATTTGAAACTGAATGTAAACGACTACAAGCCAAAACTTACGGTTAGGAAGGAACTGTATTCTTCACCTTTGCCGTCAAAGCCGTATGGATTGGCGACAAGGCGACGGCGATAGCGGGGTAAAATAACGTGGGAGGCGAGGTTCGCCTAAGTACCGTTAGATACCACCCGACCACAAGAAACCACCTCGTACGGTACAAATTTGGGCTCGTAGTGGTTTCTAACCCCAAATATGCTAGTTGCTAGACAGCATCGTCGTTGCAACACGGCCATGGAAACCTCCCATACCAGAATCTCATGTTCAAGGACTCCTGCGGGTGTCCATCCACTCAGTGGGCGACGCCGGCGAGCAGCAGCGTTTTATGGGTAGGACATATCAACATAAAAAAGGCAACATACGTACTATGCCTAGATGTTGTGACTGAGAAACCAAGCCCATTGACAAAGCGTCAGTTCTGGGTTGGGGTCAGAGGGGTAGGGTTAGCGAAAATGCAAACGGGTAGTTAGGACCACCGGATAGCGCCTGCGTGCACCGACAGCCGGCATTTATTTCGGTTAGGTGAGTATTTTTCAATCTTCAGCAGCGCCTCAGGCAGTTCGGCCTTCACCAAGTGTTCCCAAGACGCCTATTTAGGTGGAACAGCGGCACCCGTACGGTCTCTGGCTGCCCGAGCTTGTTGGAAGGGATTGTCAAGGTGAGGATGAACGAATACACTGCCCCTCGCAGTTCAGGCTTCCCTACGTGCCCCCTTGACACGTACGTAAGGGGGGCAACAGCAGCCGTACGGTCTCTGGCTGTGTGGCCGTCTTGAGAGGGTTTGCCACTGTGTGGTTGAGCAAACACGAGACTAGCGGAGCTTCAGCAACTCACAACACGGGGTTAGGCTCGCTAAGCCAGACTGCGTTTCGATTAGAGTTTCGTGATTAGGCGCATAGTCTATCCTACTCCTTTGTAACCTCCCTTGTTCCCTTCGTCCTTCGCACCTTCCGTGTATCTCTTGCTCTCCTTCTAAACCTCGAGGAACCTCGGGGTCCCTCTTCTCTTCTGTGTAATATTTTCTCGCTCCGCTTCTCACTGTCTTCTCTTCCTGCCCACTACATCCCTCCGTGTTTTATGGTTATTTGTTGATAGGAGTTGTTTACTTCAGCCCTCTACCCCATTTATAATCGAAACCTCTCACCCACTACTCCCAATGTTAGCCTCCCTCACCTTCCCCACCACACGCGATGAAGTCCATAGATCCTGTGGTCTCCCTCACTATCTCCGTATCCCGACCTACTGGTAGGACATAGTATCTACCTACCTCGCTCACTAAGAACAATAAACCAGTGAACTGCACCGCTTGCCGCCTGCTTCGCCTCCAAGGGCAGACTCCTCTGCCGGCCTTGGGTTCTGAACACAGATGGTTGACTCTGCGTTGTTGTCTGGCTGTCTCCGTTTCCTAACTTAGGACACGCTATCTAGGTTCCACGCTCACGAAGGGCATTAAAACAATGTACCGCACGCCTCACCTCCAAGGTTAACCTCCTCTGCTGGCCTTGGGCTCTGAGCATGGATGATCCACGATGCATTGGGACCAACTGAGAGTTCCAAACGGTCACTCCTCTCTGCACACCGAGATGTTCTCGCGGTCATCCCCAGCGCGTGCCTCGTGCTACGGCGTTCAGTCGTACCATACACATCGACCCGGTACTCCTGCAAGGCTACCATCTCATCCGCTAGCCCTGTTCTGAGTACACAGGCGGCATCGGAGGTTCTGCAAGTAAGGTACATCTACTATGTTTTTTGCAAATCCTGGATAGACAAGAATCAGGCGGTGTAGACGCCTCACTTACAGTCGCTTCCCGTCTGGCGTCGCGCAGTCGCCCCCTCTCGTTTTCCAATCGCCCCCTCTAGCTGCCTGGGAGACAGAAAATGCTCGCATAGTACATTGCTGAAGTCGGGGTACTCACATAGCGGCGCGTCGCTACATATCGACTGTGGTCTTACTGTGGTCTTGGCACCTATCCTTGCTCAGCAGGCGTCCCCTTTCTCTTGTAAAGTTTTTATACACCCCCGGCGGAGCATAAAAGCCATGCACCCCTACCCAACCAACGTATAGTCGAAACATTAACTACCTACCCCCCACACCCTGATCCCACTCCCTATGACTTCGGGGTTAGGTTAGGGCTTAGGCGTCTGGTCGGGTTGGGACCTGATTTCATTGTATCGGGTTCCCGCCCTCTAATCCCACCCCCTAAACTTTTGGGGCTAGATTAGGGCTTAGGCGTTGGGACAGAGCAACCCTAAATTTAATATATACATATTTCTGATCCACCCAACACACCCTGATCCCACACCCTTTGATTTTGGGGCTAGGTCAGGGCTTAGGCTTCTGGTCGGTTTGGAACATGATCATATTGTACCGGGTTTCCGCCCTTTGATCCCACCCCACACCCCAATACCACCCCCTATAATATTGGGGCTAGGTTAGTGCTTAGGCTTTGTGACAGAATAACCCCAAACTTTTATATACGTATTATGATCTACCAAATACATCCTGATCCCACCTCCTATGGTCTTAGGGCTAGAATAGGGCTTGGGCTTCTGCTCGGGTTGGGTTGGGATCTGATCCCATTGTTCCCGGTCCCGGTGTCAGGTATATCTGGTACCATGTATCTCGGAGAGGCATATTAAATGGGGGTGCATGGTCTTAGATACACCGCCGGGGGTCCTTAAAAATGGATTGCTTCCCTCTTGCTTTCTCCACCCGTCGGTGATTGGCGCTCTCTCTCGCCGAGGCACGTCACTGGGGGCATGGCTCCTTGTCTTCATCCGTGTCTGCGAGTGAGTACGTTCCGGTTCCGTGCTGCGAATATGTTTTGTTGCTTCGCTGTGATTGTGTTATGCTTGGACCAAATCAAACCTGTCAGCTCGCTCGTGATAAATTCAGCAGAGTCCTTCACTCGGTACATCATAATCGTTTCGCGATATCACCCAGGGGTTACAGCGGGAACCCAGAACAGGCCCCGCTTGGCATACGTTTCCCGGACTAGATCCCACTGAGTGGTGCAGAAACATATACCAGCGCACCGATGGAGCCGCCAGAGGCTGAGAGCGCTAAGAGTGAACCGCCATGGCAAGTGTCGGGTTAGGGTCATAGGTATTGAAGTGTCTCGTGAGAAAACGTGTGAAAACAAAACAGGCTCCGCTTGGCACACTGCTCCCGGACCTGATCTACTTTGGACTACACGCTACCCCCCATACCGTGGCCGTGGTCCGATAGCGACTTTGACTCGGCGCCACCTTGCGAGCTCGGCCACGCGCTTCGCGACGTGTTACTACGGTTGTTACTACGGTTGTTGTTTCTGCGACAAACGCGCGGCAGTCGCATTCGAATCAGTTGGGGCTGCGTAGACGTCAATAAAGCTTTTGGGTGCGTTTTTGTCGATCTCTTAACGCGATCCGGCTCTCGGGTACGTACGTGCTCGGCGGTCACATCATCGTGGGGGTTGTGCTCGCAGTTCAGGTGATGAAACAAGCCCGGATTATTGCGGTTAACAGCATCTACGCTCAAACATGCTCACACCCGTTCTGCGTTTCAAGGCGCAGTCGTTTCCCCTCAAGTGGCCGACGTCGTCGCACCCGTGGGACTTTCCCAGCCGCAGGAGGTTCCGGCTACTTCGCTCCAGCGTGATTGCCGGCTCGTCCCCGCGGAAGGGCAGCATTTTCGGGAGTTTAGTCTTCGTGAAGTACAATACTACGTTGGCGATAGTATCATGGTCGAGATACAGTGGTGGCCGGGTGGTCGCTGCTGCCTGCGGGCGGTGGGGTCGCTGTTGTCTGATGGACTTCTCTTGCTGGGGAAACAAAGCGTGTATCTGATGCTGCCCTCTTATGCGCCAGAGCAACGACTCACTAGGTTTAAAGAACTCGAAGTGTTGTGGTGGATCATCGATACGGAGGCGCTTTCTTATCGCCGAGTGGCTTCCCTCCCGGGCATCTGGTTTTGTGTTTTAGCAGTTGACTTAGCTCGTGGGTTCTTCGTGCGTGTATCGTTTGCGGCGCGCCAGGCGTGTTTTATTCGTGCAACGTTTATTAGCCTCTGTGGGCATGCTGTGTATCGCCGCCGGTGCTGACTTCCCGTGTCGGATGGTCGCCGCCGGTTTAGTTCCTTGCTGTCGTGCCGGAGTTTTACGGAGACCCCGAGTTCTGGCGTCGGTTCGTCGAGAAAGGGCTAGATGCGCGCGCAGTAGTATTTGAAGGCGGATACTGCATCTTCCCAAGGTGACTATTTACGCACTCTGGTTTGTAAACGGGGTACATTATAAGCGGCCTAATCAACCTAGAGTCTTTACAAGCCCAACATCTAGGCCGGCCGCGTCAACCTAGAGCCTTCCCAAGCCACACCATCCAAACACAGGCCACCCCATAGCGTTCGGGTTAGGGGTAGGGTTAGGGTTCGGGTCGGGTGGTTGGCGTTAGGCGGCACCGCTGAACCCCATTGAATAATACGCACTATCAAGGTGAGAAGCCGGCTCCGCGAGCGGGGAACCCCGATGTACCATTTGCATGAGAGCCCCGCACAACGTACTTAGGTTTTTCGGATGCATCCACACTGAAACATCGGGGGCTATGAAGTCGAAACGTGGTGTATGGGGCCGGGGAGCGGTCTCGTTTCTGTGCCTCGCGCGCGGCCGTCGCAGGCAAGAATGACATACCGACCATGTTAATTTCTCGGACTTCTGGACATGGTTGTTTCGGCGTGGGTCCTTGCATCCCTGCGTGAAAACCGCCCCGTCTGCGACGGGGCGCTTGGTTGGGCTGAGTGGAGACAACGCAGTTAGGGTTAGGGTTAGGGTGGCGGAGGGAAGGAACCGAGGTCGGGCGCGTCAATTCGGCTTCTCGTCGCGCTTGAATCCTCATTGTTAGGTCGGCGCTTCGACGCCAAACACGTACGTGGAATCCTTAACGTTGCCGTTGATGGTGTCTCAAGCTGGGATCGCGATTCAGTCCTCGTCAGTTTGCTTGCTGTTCGCCCCGGTATTTCCTTGGCAGACACAAGTCCTCGGGGTTAGGTTGGCGATTCATAAAAGGTCCTTGGGTGTTCGCCTCAAACGAATGCCAAGGGTCACTGCTGCTTCGTCTGAACGCACTAATCAGAGGCGTTTGGGCGAATAATTGAATTCCGGGGTTAGGGTAACCCTAACCCTAACCCTAGCCCGTGTTTCTCTAACGTGGCGGTAGCTACATGACCAATGCTTGGTAGGTTTAGGGCACGTAGCCCACGCATTCGCCACAGAGCAAATCGCGATCGGCGACCATCGACAGCCATGACCAACGCTGCGTTTAGGGGTTAGAGTACGTAGCGCACGCGTTCGCCACAAAAAATGCTCGGCCGGCGACTATCGAGTGCTAGGTCTCGGCAAAACGAAAAATTCACATTGTGGTTCGAGGGGTTTCAAGCCTGATGCTACGCATCCCGTTCTCGCTAACGTGCTCAAAAGTGCAGCCCTTGGCGCAGGCCACCGAACAACCGTGTGTCGATCGATTAGGGTGGCTCTGTAATAAGCAGGCGAAAAGTGGATCCCGGTGTGGCACGTCGGCGGTCGTGTTCTATGCCTCGCTCTGTGTGCTTCGATTTTTGTCCCGACGCGTGCGTCGGAAATGTTGGCGGAAACACGGCCGAAGGTACACGAGACTTCGTTTGTGCCTCGGACTGACGTGGCTTGATTTGTTATAAAAAAGGTCCAACTTGCCGCAGAGCAATGGCCTACAGTCGACTGCGTCGAGATTCGAACTCACCTCAGCCGACAGGCGACTAAACCCATATTGGCGCGGTTCGCACGTTTTCACGCCTGGGTCCTCCGATGCGTGTGGGCGCAGGTCGCGGTGTTAGGTTTCTCATGATAGGATTATTGGTGTGGTTGTTTTGTTTTTCCGTCTGCCGACCCCACTGGTTGCGGTTGGCGTTGTTAACGGCAGATGGTCCACGTGGACACAGCACCAAGCGACAGCAGCCCTGCGAAAAGTGGTTGTGTTGGCGGGCGTGCATGGGCAGGAGCACGTTTTGCATCCCCCGAGGACTGGAGACGCAACGGACTTGTCGGCGGGGGGAGCTACACCAGAGAACAAAAGCAGCACGAGGGCCGATGGGGATCCAACGCGTACAAGCACTACAACTCGCAGCCACGGAAAGGACGCCGGCTGGGTAGCAAGTGTAACGGCCTATGAAGGGCTAGGGAACGGTACCCAGACGGCTTGGGTACAGCGTGGGGGTTAGTTAACCTACACTAGTTCTGGGCGGGCAGAAGCAGACGTAGCTGTTGGTTAGGGCTAAAATATTATGTGTGTTTCCCAGTGTAGCGCAAGAAGGTGGGAGTGGGGGTAGGGGGGAGGTGCAAGAATACTTAGGGTGAATCGGGCCAACAGCATTGCTGGAGGCTGATGGTGACAATTCGAAATCACCGGTTGGGATGGAAGTTGTCTCGCGTTTGCGAACGCTAGCAGGGATGTGTTGTCGGTTCGGTTCAATTTAATTCATGTCAACCCTGAGGGGAAAATCCCCTGTCTCCACCTCCCCCCGTTTTTCCGAGCCGGGGTTTGCGGAAAAATAGAGCGTTGCACGCCGAGAGCAAAGCGCAAGATTGGAGTACAAACTAAGAATCTACCACCATCACCGACCTCCAACCGCGCCTTTTGGGTTGGATAGGTAGTGGTACAGTACGTAGAGGGATAGGGGTTAGGATAAAACTGTTCCTGGAGAACAATAGTGTCTACCAAGAGTAGAATGCCCAGGTATAAAGTTGTGACAATGAACGAAACCCGCAGCGTACAACGCGAGGAAATCATCGCCGATTTAGTTTAACAGGTGCGGGCTGCGATTGAGGGGACACCGGGCTCCTCGAACTCAGTCTAGGCTGACGCCCCACCCTCGAATGCAGTCTAGCCTAATATCTCACCCTCCAACGCACTCTGTGGTGCGATTAAAACTCTCTCAGGCTCCTCCAACGCAGTTTAGATTGACGCCTAACCTTCGAACGCAGTCTAGCCTGACATCTCACTCTCCGACGCATTCGTTGGTCGGGTTTGGGATGAGGATTACGGTTAGGATTTAGATACTTGGGGATCTGACAATCTCATACGACAGGTGTTGGGATAGTGAGTGAAGCGCACGACTTCTTTGATGTTTAGATCGTTTGGGTCGAGTCCGGGTGAAATTACATGGTGCCGGCCGAAATTAGTCCACACCCTCTGAAGCAGCCGCAAATGACCCTGGGGCGGAGGAGCGGTGCGTGCCAGCGTCCGGCGAAACCATCGTGGTTTTGCTAGCTAATGCTATAAATGAGCCAAAAAAAGGGGGGGGTCGTGAACAATCGTAGGACCCAAGAATGCTAGAGAAGAGGCAATAACGTCGGACTCTGAAAGACCGACGCAGAGCCAATATCGTTGGAAGCTGACGCGAAGGCACACGAAGGCCCAGTCGAAAAGAGGGAACTTGTGCAGCGCGAAATAACGGGGAGAAAAACTTAGACAACGCTTCCAACAAGCATCTACTACGTACGTACATCGTAGTGCAAACAAATAGAGAAAAGCCCAAGGGAGTGATACCACGGCGGTTTCGCAGGCTGCAAATAATGGCAAACTAAACCGGCGGAAAGAAGACAGAGACGCGACTGGTTTGCGGCCTAGATACGGAAACCGGGCGCACCAAACGCACGGCACGCAGGTTAGGGTAACACACAACACAAAACTGCATATACACGTGCTGACCAAAACCGGGGTAAATCGAAAACTACGGCAAAGAAGAAATACCTTGAAAATAACTCCTGTAAACAACAAAATCAAAAATAAACCTCAACACGCATTCAAGGCTACAGAAAACGAGTCAAAGGGGGCAGCGTGACAAGGAAGGACGAGTCCGAATGCGATCATACCCTGCGAGCAAAGTTCCCGTCTTGTGGCGTTGCAGACGCGCAGATCCGTAGTTGACGTTCCGTGAAGGTGTGTAGTAGGCACGCCGTAGGTTGATCTTGGTACGGCCGGGGTCGTCGAGAATCCGGATGATGTAGCGGCTTGAAGAAACGTCAAACAAAGCGCAACGGGCGGTCTTAATAGGGTGCGTTGCAGCGCTTGAAGCAGTGACGGCGTGCTGATCGAAGATTTTGCTGTAGGAGCGCTGTTGACGGTAGATGGTTATTTGAAACACGATGGGTGGTCTTCAAAGGGTGCGTTACGGCGCTCTAAGCGCAAGGCGGTGACGGCGTGGTGTTTGAAGACGATGTAGTAGGGGCACTGTTGACGGCCGACGAAAACATTATAATATTCCATAGCAATAGGTCGAATAAGGTGTCGACAGCGTCCGCGGCGGTGAAGCGTTCTTGTCCCGCGGCGCGCGTGTAGGTGCGGCCGTTGATGTTGTAATAGTCCATAAACGTGGGTCAGTTTAATATGGCGGAGGTGTCCATGATGGTGAATTCGGCTTTGTCCGTGGCGTGGACGTCGGCCAGGTGGTGAGACGGCTGGTGTAAAAGGCCCAAAGTAGTCGCCGATGGCGGTGACGCCGAGGCCGATTGGTAGCGGCTTCAAGAGGGTCGGCTTGCCGGCGCGGTGGCTGCAGATATCGATGTGAAATGTCCAAGTTGGTCGGGCCTTGCGATGGTGATGACGTCGAGGTCGGTTGGTAGCGGCATGGAAAGGGCCGGCTTGCGGCGGGGCGGCTGCCAAGGTCAGTGTGGAAAATCGAAGGTAGTCGATGGCGACGGTGCACCGGGGCTGTTTGGTGATGGCAAGGAAGTGGTGCGTTTGCGGTTCATTCGACGCCAAGTGTCGTGAGACTGGCACGTGGAGCAGCGGAGAAGGGGAATTCAATGGAAGGGATCGAAATATGGCGAAGCATAGGGGGTTGGCGCGTTGTTCGGGCGACCAGCCCGTAGCGTAATGCTCGCCGCAAGAAAAAAGAAAAAACAAACTGAAGGGCGTCAGTAGGCCGGAGGGTAGAATCCGGAAAGCGAACGGTGGATGGTATCGAAGGCGGTCTGGAACGGTCGCAGTCAGGCTCGGCAGCTGGCTCGGCAAGGCGGAGCGTACGCGATGATGATGAAGTCGTTCAAGAAGATGCGGTCGAAGTCGACCTTGAGCCGATATATTCCTGCAGAATGGGTCGTCCTCTTGCGAGGTGACGCTGCTCGTAGACGCATCAATGCCTGTTGGAGACAGCGCAAGTTGTGCGCGTGGTACAGGAGCGCGGTCGTCGGCGGAGCTCGATTGTGTCGGCTGCGGTGTATCTCAGGCAAAGACGAAGCTCTGGTTTCGAAGATAAAGTAAAGGCGAAGCCGCGAAGCCAAGGTGAAGGTGAAGCTCTGGTGGTGAAGTAATCGCACGGCGCCGGGGGGGTCGAGGTTCTTGGAGGCATGGCCACAGGTGCCGGAAGGAATAACCGTAATCGGTGGCGTCGGCGGAGCAATGACAGCTCTGGAAGAACTAATGGTCCGACGGAAGATAAGGAGGGGTTAAACGAGGCGCCCGTGGTGGATGGTGGGAGAACGATAGGAGGCCTGAAACCCTATCCAGGAGGAGCGCCAGTGTCCACAACGCCTTTCTCGTTGCGAGCAAGCGATCCGGAGGCGATGTCGTCGGCCGAAATAATCTTGAAGGTTTGGAAGCGGAGAAGAAGTCGATGGCGTCCATGTATAGCCTGTGACGATGAAAGTCGTCGAAGTCGTCGCCGGAGAAAGGTGGTGGAATAGGGGGCAGGAGGGAGGGGCGGCGAGCCAAGTCGACGCCCGGTGTGGGAGACTCGCATTGGCTAGTTCGTGTGCGAAGGGGGGGGGTGGAAAAGTCTGATACCCGACTGGGATGGTCCGATAACCTCCTCGGAGGGATCAAAACCCTGAAAACAACGTAACTCAAGCTCGGAAAGGGGATAAGTGGGGTGGTAGAAGTGGGCCGGAAAATGGCGGAAACAAGTCCGCCCAAGCCGATATCCGGCTTGATTGGTTCACGACTGAAACAAAAAACTACACTCAGAATATGGGAGCAGCGGGACGGTAGTAGCGGATCCGGAAGAAATGGGAACGAGCCCACCCAAGCCGATATCCGGTTCGAAGGGCTCGCTACCGGAAACAAACGACCACATGCTGAGATGGTATAAACCTACAGGGATACCGGGGCAGGGGGTGACGGTAGTGGCGTCACAAATGGGCCTTCAGGAAACGAAAGTGGGTTCGGAACGGTGGTATAGGAGAGGTACATGTTTGACGATTGCCGGCAGCGGAAACTGTGGTCCTACAATGAGTCGTGTCGCAGGAAAAACTAAACAAAACATCCGCTCAAGGGTGGAAATGGAGCGCCGGATTGGCGCACCAGACGTCCGATAAGGAAGAGCTTAAAGGCTGGGTCGGAAGGTATCGGTGGTGATCTTAAAGGGTCCGGTAAAGGAGAGCTAAAAATCTGTGTCGGAAGGTATCGGTGGTGTCTTGAATGGGCCCGCAAAGGAGGGCTGAAACGCTGGTAGCGATGTGCTGCCAAGCAGTGGTGGCGGCGGATGCCTCTTGGACTGTCGCCATGTGGCGTCATCGGGAAAGAAGTCTGATTCAAAATGCGAGACCGGCTGAAATCATCGATTCGCAAGGGAAATTGGGGGGTCATGCCAAATTTCTGAGAGGTTTTACCCGGAGGCGCGTACGCGGGGGCGGGTACCCTGAGGCTGGAGTAGGGCGATGTGGAGAGTTGGATGAGTCCGGCGGCCAGGTATTGGTCGAGGACGGCGTCAATATTTTTGGCTATGACCGGATTGATTCGGTATCGGCGGGACGTGACGGAAGCGGTCTCCGGTGGTACAGTGACCTTGAACTGGATCAAGGAGCACGAGCCGAAGTCGGTCTTGAACGTGGAGAAGACGTCCTGAAGCTCGCAGAGGACATCGCCCACTTCATCGATCACCGATGGCGACCATCCAGAACCGTGAAGGTCGACCGTGACGTCGCGTCGGCGTTACGGTAGGCGGTCCCATAGGCCGCAAAAGGAACTTCGTTGGTCGGTGTCGAGGCGTGCCAGGAGTTGTGGGCACAGGACCTTC
>JAYJMJ010271085.1:0-12881 GCA_036873875.1 Laminaria ephemera | reverse complement strand
GTATGTTGGTAGAACGAGACATTTTAACCAACATACCGTACCTAACGGCACGGGGAAAAGGTTTATTACTGTGCTTTCTACCAACATACCGTACCTAACGGCACGGGAATATGGGGACTTAAACAATTTTCTACCAACATACTGTACCTAACGGCACAAGTAAATCAGATCAAGGTCACACCCTAATTATTGATGCGTTACAAGCTAACCAAGAAGAGTGTTTGAGTCCTACGTAACCACCAAATTTATTTGGTAGGTTGTACACGATTGTCCGCATACTACCTAGAACCAGCCAAATAAATTTGGCGGTTACGTAGGACTCAAACACTCTTCTTGGTTAGATTATAACGCACCTGTAATGGATAGAACAAACTAATATACCAACAAAAATAAGCAATTCACTCCGAATATCAATTGGGTACATCTAGCCTTTTGACAACACAAATTTATAGAGTGATGAGTTATAAGTTATGAGTTATGAGTGTCAGACGTTGACTTAGGCGTTAACTAGATTACGAAACAGTAGGTCAACGTCTGACAATCATAACTCATCACTTATAACTCATCACTCCATTAATTTGTGTTAAAAAAAACATATTAGACCAAAGATATGTCTATAATGAGACAAAAAAACGTCTAAGTAAACGAAGGATTTTCAAGAGTTTATGATTAATTTGCTCATTTGAGTATTTGGAGAACAGAGCGCAGAGAATAAAGAACAGAAATGCTGGTAAAGCGTGTTCGGCTCTATTCTCCCCTCTCTATTCTTAAAAAAGAACAGAGAGACTATAATAGAGATTTTTTTCGTTTAAAAAGCAACGAATTCTCTTTTATTGTAAATGAAATACATCTCTACGCTCTCTTCTCGCTTCTCTGCTCTTAAATAAAAAGGTTCATTATGAATAATAAAAAGCATACTAATACTACTATTCGATTATTGTTGCTGATTGGCTGCTTATTCGTAGGGCTGGCAAGCAGCGATGGCCAATCCAAGCGCATAGATTGGAATAATACCAATGGAGGAAATGCTAACGACCAAATAAATGATGTAATAGAAGCCACTAACGGCTACCTAATAGCAGTGGGCGAAACGAACTCTAATACAAAAGGAGGGAAAGATGGAATGGTCCTCATTACGGATTTTTATACAGGAGAAATTATTACCCAAAAAACGATAGGGGGCAAAAAGGAAGATGTCTTGCAATCGGTAGCACAGCATTGGGATGGCACCCTCATTTTGGCAGGACACACCTCCTCTAAAGGGAAAGGCAAAAAAGATGCTTGGTTAATCAATATGGATATGTATGGCAACATCCTTTGGGAAACTACTTATGGTACTACCCAGTCGGATGAATTTTCAAGTATCGCTATTGCGCCAAATGGACAAATAATAGCTGCAGGAGAATTGGGTTCTAAAGAAGGACAGGCTTGGTTCGTCGTTTTAGAAAAAGATAAAGTGGTGATAGAATCCCACTTAGGGAATGGCACTATTGAGAGCGTCAAAGAAATTGTAGTAACCAGTACAGAAGAAGTTGTCTTAACAGGCATTACTAAAAAAGCAAAAGGACAGCGAGCAGGCGACGCTTTTTTACTAAAGACTAATTTAGCAGGACAGAAAAAATGGTTAAAATATTACGGAGAAAATGATTGGGAAGAAGCCTTGGCATTGACCGCTACGAATGATGGTGGTTATGCATTTGCAGGTCTTACCAAATCAAAAGGTGCAGGAGACATGGATATGTGGCTCGTCAAAACAAATGCAGATGGCGTACTGCAATGGGAATCTACCTTCGGCGGAAGCGATGCAGACATAGCGAATGGATTAGTCCAAACATATGACAATGGCTTTGCTTTACTCGGTATCACTCAATCTCATACCCCCGGTGCTAGACGATATAATATGTCCCTTGTCAAAACCAATAGTAGAGGTCAAAAAGTATGGGAAGAAAATTTTGGCGGCAATAGAGAAGATGTGGGTAATTGTTTAGTACAAGTGCATGATGGTAGTCTATTTTTAGGAGGCGGCACTTCTTCTAAAGGCAATGGAGAAAAAGATGCTTGGTTACTCAAAACAACCGCTAATAAAGAAGATGTATTTGCGTTGGCAGCCATCAAAAATCCTCAGCAAGCACTTGCTTTGTCTACCGTGGTTTTTGCTGGTGAAAACGAAACGAAGCTAAAGGCGAATGAAAGAGCCTATTTGTTTTTTGATATTACCAACCGTTCAATGGAACCTTTATTGAATATATATGCAGAAATAAATCCTATATTCCAAGTAGAAGGCATTAATGTATTGGATCGTTTAGTAATAGGAACTTTAATGCCTGGAGAGTCCAGACAGATCAGTATTCCTATCAAAACAGATGACCGTTTACAAGAAGGTTTGAATCAATTCCAAATCAATTTATTGGTGGGTAACCAAACCTTGCAAAGCACCCAAGCTGATGTGAGTAGTAATAAAGTACTACCTGCTGCCATTACTTTTGGTGCTTCTAATTTCAGAAAGGTTACAGGTACTAGAGGAAATAATACGAGCTACCGAGCGATATTAGAAGTCAATATTCAAAATTTAGGAGAGCAATCTGCACAAAATATTAGAGGAAAATTTATTCCACCTGATGATATTACAACGATTACCGATCCAGAATTCACTATTGATTTTCTACGCCCTAATAGTACGCATATAGCAGTATTTGACTTCTTGGTAAATACCAATACGGATTATCCTGATGAAAAAATACCAGTAGAATGTGTTTTAAAAATGGGGGAGGGAAAGAAGGATGTTTCAGGTACTTTTACCCTAACACTTAATGAGCCTGCTAAGCCAGGAGGAACGGCAAGAAGTAGTAGTGATCTAATTTGGATTTCTCCAAATCCAGATGACTCTGATGCGCTATTAATTTCAGATAAAGAATTTGTTGATATAAAAATTAAGGCAGTTTCAGATAATGAATTACAAGCAGAAGATTTCACGATCTACTTGAATAATAGTTCCCAAGATGGCTCAAAAGCAGACCAGCGACAATTAAGTAAGCCACAGCGAAAAGATGGCGCTTTTAGGCATACTTACGAGAATAGAGTCGCCTTGAAATTAGGTATTAATAAAATCGAAGTAGAATTAATGGATGAAGGTGGTAATATTAAAACCATTCCAATTACAATTACTTACGCCCCTGAAAGAGCCAATTTACACATCTTAGCAATTGGTCCTACGCATAAGGACTTGGAATACACCGGCGCAGATGCGCAAGGATTCGCTGAGGCATTTAGAAATCAAGAAAATATTATATTCAATAAAGTATTCATTCGTTCGTTATCAACCAAAGAAACAACGAGCAAAGATGAAATCAAAAAAGCATTGGTTGATCTTCAATTCAATTATGAATCTAGTAGCGCAGAAGCTATCACGGATAAAGATTTATTGATTATCTTTATCTCTTCTCATGCCAAAAGAACTGGCCGAAATTTCGTCATTCTTCCTAGTGACTATGATCCTAAGTACGAAGCGATCTACACATTGGATTATGAACGAGATATTGTTCAATATTTAAAAAACATCAATTGCAAAAAATTAATGTTTTTGGATGCTTGTAATAGTGGTTCTGCTTTTGCGGCCGTTTCAGGTATCAAATCGGCAAATGATGATGGCTTGGCAGCCGCAATTAATAAGATCAATAGTACGATGCCCGGTATGAGTACGGTTACTTCTTGCCAAAAGCGAGAAAAATCTTATGAGGATAAAGCGTGGAAAAATGGTGCTTTCACAGAAGGTATCTTAGAAGCTTTTTCTAATAAATCTTTCGCTGATGTAGATGGCAGAAACTACTGGGCCGATAAGGATAATAACGGGGTTCTTACTTTAGGGGAATTAAGTGCTTACTTAACCAAAAGAGTTCCTAATTTAGTGAATTCTGCAAAACCAGATGCGCCTACTACTCAAATTCCGAATGTAACGGATAATGAATTAGGATTGGAATTTCCTATTTATTCGCTTGATCGGAAAAAGTGAGGAGTAAAGAAGGAGGAGTGAGGAGTAGCGTTTTAGAAAAAAGGTTCTTTGACAAATGCAGTGGAAATAACTTTGAGAACTTCGGGAGAGTGGAGAGAGAGGGAGCAAAAGTTCTTAAAGTCAGCAGGTTTTAAGAACTTTTGCCATTCTCTTATGCCATCTCACCAAGTTCTCAAAACTATTTCCATGACATTTGTCAAAGCGCCGAAAATAAAAAAGTATCTAGCTAAGTAACGACGAAAGAATAAGTTCGCTATTTTGACGAGGTTATTTTGTTCTTAGTTTTCTTCTTGGAAGTAGGAGTTATGTTGATATAATGACTACTTTCAAGAAGGAAAATAAGGACAAAAGAATCCGTCAAAATCGGGAAGTTATTCTTTCGTCGTTACTAATATGCTTGCTTCACCACTTTCTGTATACTTCGTCCCTTATCAGATTGCCACTCCAGATAATAAATACCTGTTGGATAAATTGAAATATCGAATACTATCTTACTAAGTTTATCAGTTGTAGAAACCAATCTTGTTTCAAGCGTCCTGCCATGCAAATCATAGAGTCGTAGTAGTTGCTGGTTAGGGGCTTCCACTGTTAGAAGCACACTAAAGACACCCTTAGTTGGATTAGGAAATACGGTTAATTGTTCGGTAACATATTGCTTTCTTGCGGTAATTGGTAATGGAGTTGGAACTACTACATTGTCCTCACAAGTCCAAGTATCAATTGGAGTGTTTAAATTATAAGCTGTCAGACAATCATAATTAGGCTGTGTTTTACAGTAGAAAGTACCGTCTTTAAAATAAAGATTCTGTTCGCCATTGGTCGTTATTAGTAGAAAAATATTGCCTACTGTTTCATAGACTCCAATGGTCGTCCCTGAACAATTATTAACATCTACTAAGTTATGCAACCAAGCATAAGTAGTAAATAAAGCATTTTCATTAGTAGGATTTACCACCTCATCAGAGCAAACCCAACGACCTACTATTTTACTAAATCCATAAGCACCTATACAATCATAAGTAGCTGTATTTTGGCAATACAGCGAACCATCTTCAAAATATAAACTAACGGTTTCATTGCTTACCAATAAGTAATTATAGCCTCCTTCTTCATAGATTACTATCGTCTCTCCTGCACAGGTATTCAAGTCTAATACATCTGTTAGCCAACTATATTGCTGTAATAACGCTGTTGTCTCTATGTCAACTTCTGTATCAGTTATTTCTGCAGGGGTTTCTGCTTCGATTTCATCTATTGCTAAATCTATTGGAGTAAGACAAGTAATGAGGATCGCTTTTTCTGCAATGATACAAGGAGTCGCAAAATCAGCTTCCTCGTAATCAAACGCTGCCAGTTGGCCTTCTTCTGGTACATACGTAATAGTATCATCAAAATAAGGGTCAAAAATGCGACCATCTTCCAATTGAATAAAATAAAAATTTTCGCCATCACAGTCTTCAAAGAAAAACACGCCTTTGTTCTTAGAACAGGTGTCATTAGTCAATTCTGTATCAGTTACTTCAGAGGAATCTATTAGAGTAAGACAAGTAATGATGATCGCTTTTTCTGCAATGCTACAAGGGGTCTCAAAATCAGTTTCTTCATAATCAAACGCTGCCAGTTGACCTTCTACTGGTGCATACGTAATATTATCATCAAAATAAGGGTCAAAAATGCGACCATCTTCTAATTGAATAAAATAAAAATTTTCGCCATCACAGTCTTCAAAGAAAAACACGCCTTTGTTCTTAGAACAGGAGACAACCTCCGTCTCACAATCCCAACTATCTCTTACCTCTGTTAACCCTTCCAATGCTATGCAATCATAATCATCTTCACTTTGACAATAAAAAGAACCATTCTCTAAGTATAATTTATGATCTCCTGTCCCATCTGTTACTGACAAAAAGATATTATCGTCTTTGTGATAGACAACAACCGATGTACCTGTACAATTAGTTGAGTCAAGAATTGTATATAGCCAAGGATAATTATTAAAAACGGTAGTACCTGTTGTTGGTGTATCACAGACACTCTCTACAATTACTTCATACACAAAATTAATCTGATCTGAATTAGCACCAATACCTGGTGCTCCACAAAAACCATTACTCGTTACAGTATAAATCGTAGTCGTTGTCGGAGATACTCGGAATCCTGTTAAAGCTTCTGCTGTCGCATTAGCCGTAGGCAAAATACTCGTCTCCGTTAATTGTGGCGTACAGGGAGTTGGTGAACCTTGCGGTCCTTGCGGTGGCTGTGGAAATTGCTGAAGAGCAGGTAACAGAATTGATTCTCCCTCACAAATAGTAATAGTTTCTTGGACAGTAGGCGTACAAGCCTGTACGATTACCTCATACACGAAATTGATCTGGTCATTGTTAACACCCGCACCTGGTGCTCCACAAAAACCATTACTCGTTACCGTATAAATCGTAGTCGTTGTTGGGGATACTCGGAATCCTGTTAAAGCTTCTGCTGTCGCATTAGCCGTAGGCAAAATACTCGTCTCATTTAATTGTGGCGTACAAGGAGTTGGCGAACCTTGCGGTCCTTGTGGTGGCTGTGGAAATTGCTGAATAGCAGGTAACAGAACCGATTCCCCTGGACAAATTGTAAAAGTCTGTTGAGCTTGTGCCAATAGAAAAGAACTGCTTGCTATACAGCAAACTAGCACGCAATAAAGCGCTCTCATGTGTTTTTTCATAGTAGTTTGATAATATGACTTATAGAACAGGAAGAAGATTAGAGGGATTTCACTCTAGCTGATGTCTAAGTCATTTTGTTGAAATTATTTTGAGGTTATAAAATAGAAGGCAGATACTAGCGTAATAAGGAAAGAGGGATACCTTTGCACTAATCGACAGGCTTCTGGAGAAAATGTTGATCGTCCTCTACTACTTTTAAAGAGTAGATAACGTACCAATTTTTGTATAGTTGTTTTAGTTAATAGCGGGATGCTTATGGATGGGAACAGCGGTAGTTTTAACCATTGGCTAAAGGCCGTGGTGTAGTATTCTCTCATAGGTTTTGGTTTTGGGGGAGCTATAATTCGTTCTTAAGCAAGTACTTACTTAAGAAAACGTCTTGTTGCGAATTCAAATATACTGTACTTCTGACTTACAATCAAGAGTCTTTTAAAAAATGGATGTGTAAGGAGTCCTACTCATACCACCAGTTAGCGTCTTATTCCACCTAAATAACGGTCAAATTTCGTTTGCAAAATCCGTCTAATCCGTTCGATCCGTTTAATCCGTGTTGAATCATGTCTGGTAGATTATATTTTTCTTAGTCCCTTACAGTTGATTTTTTTAATAAAAAATCAGCTGTACTCCCTCTAAAAAAACGCAATTACATACCCTTTTCTGCTATCGCCTCATTAATCCGCTTCACCAAAGTAGGACCTTCATAAATCAAGCCTGAATAAATCTGTATCAATGTAGCCCCTGCCTCTAATTTTTCCAAGGCATCCGCTGGAGAGGCAATGCCACCCACGCCAATAATTAATAATTTTTTTCCAGATTGATTATAAAGGTAGCGAATCACCTCTGTAGAGCGTTTGGCCAAAGGACGACCACTCAATCCACCATTTCCAATCGCTTTAATTTCCGCATCAGTCGTTTTTAAACCACCTCTTTCTATGGTAGTATTAGTAGCAATAATCCCGTCAATTTGGGTGCTCGCTACAATTTCTAAAATATCATCTAATTGGGAGTTGGTTAAATCAGGTGCTATTTTTAGTAAAATCGGTTTCGACTTAGGTTTCGCTTGATTTAATTTTTGAAGATGCGTGAGTAATTTGGTTAGCGGTTCTTTCTCCTGTAAATCTCTTAAGCCAGGCGTATTCGGAGAACTCACATTGACCACAAAATAATCTACATAAGGAAATAATTTTTCAAAGCTATATACATAGTCGTCTGTCGCCTGTTCATTAGGAGTTACTTTATTCTTTCCGATATTCCCCCCAATAACCACTTTTTCTGGTCGTCCTTTTTTGAGTCGCTCCACCAACGCTTCTACGCCTTCATTATTGAACCCCATTCGATTAATAATTGCCTCATCTTTCTTTAGGCGAAACAAACGAGGTTGAGGATTGCCTACTTGCGGCTTAGGAGTAACGGTTCCTAGCTCGATAAAACCAAATCCTAATTTAGCCATCTCGTGAAAATATCGACCATCTTTATCAAAACCTGCCGCTAATCCAACTGGATTTTCAAACTCTAAGCCCATGACGGTTCTGCGCAAGTGCTCCTTCTTACTACTATATAATCTTTTTAAGATACTACCTACAAAAGGTAATTTAACAAGTGCCACTGTAAAATGATGCGCTCGTTCAGGAGTCATTAAAAATAAAAAGGGTTTAATTAATTGGTACATTGTTAGATGAATAGATGGTTAAATTGTTGGATGGCTGTATTGTTAGGCTGCTAGATTATCATTTTAGGCAGCAATATAAAATATAGTCATCTAACCATCAAACAATTTAACCATCAATCCATCTAGCTTCACAGAATTTTCGCTAATTTACATAAATGAATTAAAGCAGTAGTATCAGTTGCACCTGTTCTATTAATCATATTCTTACGGTGGGTTGCAATCGTTAATTTAGAAAGGAATAGAGTAGCTGCAATCTCTGCTGTTTTCTTTTTTTGTTCTATAAGTCGTAGTATTTCTAATTCTCTATCTGATAACAAGCTAGAAAAGATTTTTTTCCCTTTTTGGCGGACATAAACAAATTCATCTTCCTTACAAGCAACCCTATACCAATAATGATCTCCTTTCATTAAATGCGTAATTTCTTCCAAAAAGAAAATAGATACATCAACCACCCCTTTGTCATCTAACAATAGCGTTTTATTCCTAATAAAGGCTCTTCGAACTTGTCCATTACCATCTATCATTTTTAATCCACAGCAACTTAATTCAATATTCATCCGTTCCGCTGGTGCTTGTTTTATATAAAAAGGAGGTATTCTTTTAAGGGTAGAAAAAGCAAAAGAATAGTGGCTATAATGTAAAATTTTAAATAAAAAAAAATTCCATTTCGTGATCGTCTCTGGTGAATAATTTGCTACTTGCTTTACACTATCACTCACATAAAATAGAGAAGCTGCTCGGTGGTCGTAAAGACCAATAACTATATTATCAGGTAAAATAACTTGACGATATATTTCTATGAGTTGTGTTAGAGAGGCATTATTGGTTCTCCCCTCTGGATACATTTCCTTTAATAATGGTAAAAAGCCATCAATTTTTTGTTCAGCATCTGAGATGTTATTAATCATTAGAGTGAGTCATATTAGTTGTAGATGATATTAAAAATTTAGTGGTGATACAAAATGATATTTAGGTAAAATCGAAATGCCTTCAAATTATTGATTCCTTATAAGTAGTAGTTTTGATAATACTGATAACTAAAAGCAATTTTTTCTAAAAGGTTTAATAAAATTCAAGAAATATAGAATATATAAACAAAGTAAAGTTTTTTGAATTCAAAAGACTGATTATCAATTAATTAAAAAACAATATAAAGAAAAAATACCCTTAATTAGGTAGCTTTAGCTGCCATATTATCAAAAAAAAATGAAAAAAAACAGCATTTCATGCAATAAATAAAACTATAAAAGCATTTATACAGTATATCTTTCATAACTAAAAGAAAATCTGCCTATCCGCAAAAATCTTCTACACTTGTTTACTAATTTGTATTTTATTTCTAACGCTACCTTTATTAGGTAGTACCGATCGTATTTTCAGTCAATTAACATCGTTGGTAATCAAGACAGTTCTTAAGGACTACTCGTCTGCTATCTAAAAAAAGCTACGTTTCCAGTCTTTGTAGAAGTGGTATTTCATAACATCTTTACTAAAAAGAATTCTAAGAAGTTAGGTAATTATCCCGTTTTTTGAACGGGACTGATTATTCATTATAAGCCAAATTACACGTATAACTTGCGTCTAGTGAATAATCAATCCCGTTCAAAAAACGGGATAATCAATCAACTTAATTAGAATTACATCAAAAAGCACAAGTAATATATGGTTAAACGTTACACTTTATCGTTTTCAAGAATTTTAACCTATAAAAATAACAGTAATGAAATATTCTCTGTTGATTTTGCTTGCTTTTGTATGTACGATGAGCCTAGTTCAAGCTCAAGAAGAAACAAGTCTATTCATACCTGAAGAAGAAGATATAATGGTAGTGCCTGCCCCTCTCGAAGAAGAGGCAGTAGCAGCAGTCACTATTGAAGAAGAGAAAACTTCTAAGAGAAAGAAGAGAAAAAACAAGAAGAAAAATAAAAAAGTGCCTAAGTCACAAAAGGCACAGTTGACCTTTGACATTGTCCAAGCGGGCGATGCAGACCGAATTAAAGCTATGCGTAGAGATAGTATGAATTACTATCGACATAATGGCGCTGGAGAAACTGCCTTAACTCTAGCCATACAAAATCAAGATATTCACACCGTAGAAGCATTGGTAAAAAAAGCAGTTATCAATCAAAAAAATAAAGCCGGTGAAACCCCCTTAACCTTAGCTATCAAAAATGGTAATACTGATATTATCAAACTGGTAGCCAAACGAGCGAAAGCTGCTTTGAAAAATGATGCTGGAGAAACCCCTCTCTTCCTAGCAATTGGATTGGGCGACTTGTATCTTTTGGAAGATTTAATCCGAAAAGGTGCAAAAATAAACCGCAAAAGTAATGGCATCAGCCCCCTTGCCAAAGCTGCCGAATCTAACAAACCCCGTACAGTGGCTTTTTTGATCGAGCATGGCGCAAAGATCAATCAGCCAAATGATAATGGCGATACCCCTCTTTACATTGCGACCAAAAATGGATACGATTTAGTAGCAGGTATTCTAATCCGAAAAAGTGAGGATCCAATTGGTGACCTTAGCTGGAAAACCAAAATAGGAACCCCCCTCATTCACATAGCGGCAGAATATGGCAATCCCGAAATAATCCGATTATTAGTCAATAATGGTGCAGAATTGGAAACCCCCGACTTTATGGAAAATACAGCAATTAGCGTTGCTGCCACTAGAGGAAATGCTTCCAATGTACGTGCCTTAGTTCAAAGTAATGCCAACGTCAATCATCAGAACTTACAAGGTGATACCCCTCTGATGTTAGCTGCTACGAACTTCAACGATGATGCTGTTACCCTATTATTGGAAAATGGTGCAGATGCTACCATTAGAAATTACATGGGCTACGCAGCAGCAGATTTTTACAGTACAAATGTTTTCGACGGGCTTTTTGCCCAAAAAGGAGTTAAACAACAAAAAGAGAAAAAACGCACCCCCAATTCTAGTCAGGCAGCCCCCAAAAAGAGTATAGAAGTTAAGCAATAGTTGTCCTGAAATTGGTTGATTGATTATTGAGTACTACTTATTGAGTAGCGAAAGGAGGCTTTCGTAGTAATCAGTAAATAGTAGCAATAATTAATCAACCAATAATTAATAACCTACAATAGTCAGGGGTCAGTATTTGCAGAAAATTCCAGATCCGATTTACTACAAGTATATAAAACCTTCTAAAATCCCACATGCTGTAATACTGACTTCTGACTTTTGTTTTTTTAAGTGAGATTAAGTATCGGATACCTTCGAGGTATCCGATACTTTCCCCCTCTTTCCCTCTCAATAAGTATTTTCCCATATCAAAATAATAACTGGTCATAACGTTTGGTTTAGAAAGGCACAATTCAGGGGTGGGTTGTGCCTTTTCTATTTTATAAAACGAAAAAAATAGATTAGGTAAATTATTAATGCGACTAAGAAAGGAGTTGAAGTAAGAGAATTGTTGTTTCTTTGAGGCGAATAAGTACCTTGGCCTTTAGGCTGAGGATGGCAGATAACCATTTTTCAGCTTTAAACCTCCTCAGCCTAAAGGCCAAGGTACTTCCAATCATCCAGTTAATAGCATCAAAAATAATAATGGACACCTTCTTCTATAAAATAAGCGACAGCGTTCTCTATAAAAACAATCAACTAATTGCTTTTAATAAGCCCTCCACCCTACCTGTACAGCCTGACAAAACCGACAATAAATCCTTATTAGACTTAGGAGAAATTTATTGTAAATCTCGCTTACAATTATTGCATCGAATAGACCGTCCTGCGAGTGGCATTGTCCTATTTGGAAAAACAGATAACGCCACAAAAGCCTTAAACGCTCAATTTCAAGATCGAACAATTAAGAAAACCTACTTGGCAGTCGTTAAAAATCTGCCCAAAGAACCAACAGGACAACTTGTACATTATATAGAAAAAAACCAACAAAAGAATAAATCTTACTGCTCTGACGAGCCTAAAAGGAAGGCAAAAAAGGCAGTTCTAAATTATAAAGTAATCGCTAGTAGCGATAATTATCATTTATTAGAAATTGATTTAGAAACAGGTCGGCATCATCAAATACGGGCGCAGTTGGCGGCAATTGGGTCGCCTATTAAAGGCGATGTAAAATATGGAGCGAAACGAAGTAATAAAGATCGGTCTATCCATTTACATGCTTGGAAATTAACGTTTACACATCCTGTGAATGGGAAGGCTGTAGAGTTGGTGGCGGAAGTGCCAAAGGATGTAGTTTGGCAAGCATTAGTATAATGCAGTAGGTTTATGATGCTAGATGTTGACATTTTATCGAAAGACCAAAAGTAGTTGACATTTACCAGCCCTGAAAGGGCGACATATCGTAGCTTATGGCGTAGCCGTAAGGAACCGAGTGAGGAGTTATTACCAAATTAGATGTTGACCAGAATAAAAAAGTGAGGAGTTATAGAAAAGGTTATCGAAAAACCAAAAGTAGTTGACATTTCCTAGCCCTGAAAGGGCGACATATCCTAGCTTATGGCGTAGCCGTAA
>JAYJMJ010271059.1:0-12882 GCA_036873875.1 Laminaria ephemera | reverse complement strand
CTTCTCCCTCCCTAGTCGTAACTCAGATCCGGGGCCACTAAGCAGGCGCTTCTCCCCCCCCCCCCCACTGCGGTACGCACCTCAATTTTTATCGCGAGAAAAAAATTCAGCACTTTCTTCCCTCGTCGACTCGCGTCGAATTGTGCTTATACCCACGCTATTAAAGCGCTCTCGGCAGTTGGTGTCTCTTAAGAAATAAAACTCTCCATACCGAGATTTGAACCCCTGACTCCAACCTTAGTAGTATTCGAGGTTAATCACTAGACCACAGGGGCGACTGAGGACGCTTGCTACGATGATAGAGGTGCAGCAGTTTATTTTTTTTGCTGTGTGGCTCCTCCCTTGAGGAGCTCTGAACGCCAGCCACAAACAATTTTTGAGTAGACTGAAAGCGCAACCCGATGAACAAAACCCATGGCCTACGTATTATAACAAAAAAAAATTCAGATTGGAAAAACAAGAAGAACGATCATCGACATTCCGATTTCGATTTGGGGTTAAGGAGCGCCCCGTCATTCAGAACCCCCCACCCAAAAAAAAAAAAGGCAAAAAAGTGCTGGCTCTATCGTAGCACGCGTCGACTCCAACCTTAGTAGTATTGAAGGCTGACCACTAGACCACCGAGGGTGGATTTGAGTTCCAACCTTAGTAGTATTGAAAGCTAACCACTAGACCACCGAGGGTGGATTAGAGCGACACTAAGCCGGAAGCAGGTACAGAAAGGAGGGAGAGTTTGTGCATATATATATATACTTCGTACATACGTAGGCTTCGTGTTTTAAGGGTTTTCCTTGGTTTTCTTCTACTTTCTTCTGGGAATGTGTTGGAGTGATCGACATTGAAGCAAAATGCTGCACATTTAATTTAGAGGATGGCAAACATAATCATATTACCATAGTTTTTATACTCAAGTCCACCACCAACCCGCGGAGCGGATGGTGCGAGAGCATGGACGGCGCGCGAGCGAGCACTATAATATCTACTGCTTACCTTCGCTGTTGACGAGTCCAGCAAGGCTGTGTGTGTGGCTGGCGTTTGTTAGCTGTGTCTGTGGTGGGGATTGGTCGGGTGTTGTGTTTTGTTGTGCTCGGTATCCTTATTCTCATTTTTTTTCATTGTAAAACTGTTTCAAATACGTCATCTGTGAGTTCGACCGGCTGAGTGGTCGATACTTACTGTAGCATTGCAAGCTCCGGGATACGTCTAAACATTTGGCGGTACAGCCGACTTGAAAAAAAAATAACCCCCCATCAGTTCAGTGAAATGTTACTACATAAAGCACATACTACATGTAAACCCGGACTACACGAAGGGCGACCGCCGTACGTTCGCAAAGTGTACTACCTGGTGCCGGGTATATACCTCTTCTGTGTTTGTGGGTTTCACGTGTACCCCGAGCGGCCGCTGCAAGTTGTTATGTACAGTACAATAGTTGTATTGTTATTCTATTACGGAGGACAATAGTAATCAGGACCCACGATATACACAAAAACCTATATATTATGCTGTTTTTTATAACCATATTTGGTCCTGATTACTATGCTCCCTCGTAATATTATGTTTGCCCTCCGACTATGTGAAGTTATCTTTGTGTTCTGTTCTGTAGGTATTGTAGTTGGTTGTGTAATATATCATACTTCCGTACTTTGTAGAATTTTCAAACCCACCGCTACGCATGTAGATGGGTGGAAAGATCAGTTTTTAATGTGAAGAACACACACACACACCGCTACGCATACACACAAAAAACGCGCGGCCCCACGTATCAATCACGCGGCCGTTGTATCATACCAAGGTTGTTGTGTTCTGTCGTTCTGTTGCTCTGTTGCCATTGTTGTTGGTTGTGTATTCCACTTCTCATACCAGGTAACATATGACTCACCGCTACGAGTACGCATAGACAAAAAAAACGCGCGGCCGGCGTATGATATGTTATGTCACGCAGCTTGCAATGCTACAGTAAGTATCGACCATTCACTCGGTCGAACTCACGGCGTAATGGCGTGTTGTTAAGAGTATGGACGGACGCCTAATCACGGGCCTGTTCGAGGAAAGGGGGTACATATTATTGTCCTAAAAGCAGTCTGCGCACGAAGGCACACAAGATAAAAAAATACTTTTGAGCCTGGACGCCAGGTTGACGACTCTTAAGCACGGGCGCCCCTATCTCTCATGAGTGGGTGAGTGGGGGGTAGGATCCGACAACATAGATAGACGTGTGGTGGGACGTTTCATAAACATGACAACCCTTCAGGTACTACTTTAAACACAAAATATGTCAAGACACGGCACTTTTACCCGTGACGCGTGCTACTAATAGTACTAATAGTACTAATAGTACTAATCGTACGATAGAGGTAGGCTTTTTTGGCTTTCTTTTGTTTCTGAATGACGGGGCTCCTTAACCCAAAAGGGTCGGATTTTTCACCTTCCTTTTTTTTTGTTTCCATAATTTTCGTTGTATACACCTAGGCCATGCATGGGACTGTTCGTCATGTAGCACTTTCTAGTATTCCCCAAAATAATTTTTTTCCAAAATAATCTTTTGGGAGAGGTTGGGAGAGGTATGGAATGCACCTCTACCGTACTATAGCATGTGTCGCAGGGCCGAGTGTTCCACGCCGACGCGTGCTTCGTAACGACAGGAGGTAGCACTTTCGGCAAAAAAAATAGTTTCTGGATGACGGGGCGCTCCTTGACCCAAAAAATCGTCGGAGTGATGCCATTCTTCTTTGGCAAAATGAGTGTTTTGTGTATAGTAAATACCTAGGCCATGGGTTTGGTCATCGTGTTGCGGTTTTAGTTTGCTCAAAACAAGCTTTTGGGTGAGAGGTATAGAGCTCCTAATAAAGTGAGGAGCCTCAGAAAAAGAAACGGCGCACCTCTATCGTAGCATGAACCAAAAAACATTTTTTTTTTCCCCACCAAAAAACATTTTTTTTTTCCCCACTAATTCCAACTACTATTATTTCGTTTGCCACCCGACAATGTGGAATAGCGTTACTGTAGTGTCAACAATCAAACAGATGATGAAAAAAACCGAAAACGAAGACCACGAAAAAAAAAAAAAAACGTATATACGAAAACAATGCGTGTCCAACAAACCAAAACAACTAAAGTACTAGTTGTACCTCCACCTCCGTGTTTCTCCTGGCCCTGCCCCCCCTCCAGCTACAACGGCCAAGCCCTGCCCCCTGTTAATCGTTTTGTCCCCAAAAAATCGTCGGTGCATTTTTTTAAAAGAGTTATCAGATAAAAAGTTTCCCCTTGATTTTGCCTTGCCGAACGCCAAACTACTAGGTCTTGGTGGACACAATCTACGGAAAAAGGCGCACCATTTTTTTTTTTCTGAGACTTTCTCACTTCAGGACCTCTACACCCTACCCAAAAGTTTTTTTTTTAGTAAACTAAAACTGCAACCCGATGACCAAACCCATGGCCTAGGTATTTATTATATACAAAACACTCATTTTGCAAAAGAAGAATGGCATCATTCCGCCGAATTTTGGGTTAAGGAGCCCCGTCATCCAGAAACTACTTTTTTTTTTTCCGAAAGTGCTACCTCTGTCGTTACGAAGCACGCGTCGGCGTAGAACACTCGGCCCTGCGACACATGCTATACGGTAAGGGTGCACCGTTTTTTTTTTTTCTGAGGCTCCTCCTCACTTGAGGAGCTTTATCCCCTCCCAAAAACTGACTTTTGGGGAAAAAAATAGAAGCCTCCCAAAAAATGACTTTTGGGGAAAAATATAGAAGTGCTATATGCCCGATGAACGATCCCATGGCCTAGGTATGCTACGAAAAAAAATGAAAAAAAAAAAGAGAAAGAAATTCCGACGAGTTTGGGTTAAGGCGGCCCCGTCTTTCAGAAAACGTTTCAACCAAAAAGTTCCCCTCCCAAAAACTGATTTTTTGGAGAAAAATATAGAAGTGCTACCCCGATGAACGATCCCATGGCCTAGGTATGCTACGAAAAAAAATGAAAAAAAAAAAGAGAAAGCAATTCCGACGAGTTTGGGTTTAAGGCGGCCCCGTCTTTCAGAAAACGTTTCATCCAAAAAGTTCAACCTCTATCGTAGCGCGCGACCTTGAAAAAAAAAAGGCATGGTGGCCGCGCTTCATAAGCAAACCTGGACAAGAAAAAAAAAAAACCCTCCTCCTGTTATCTTCAAAATACCGATGCTAATGGGAAAGACATGTTGAAAATTTTCAAAACTTCGGGAGATCTTATTTATAGTACCCATAGTTGACCTTTTTTTTTTTACATCGATCAATCATCGGCGGCTGTCGGAGATGCTACAAGCAGTACACGGATAGTAGTGTATGCTTTTGATGAGGAACAGGATATTCGATTTCTATCGGAAGGAAATCTACGGTGTAGTTTTTGGGAGAGGGCGCCCGCTACGATAGAGGTGCACCATTTTTTTTTTCTGAGGCTCCTCACTTTTTGAGCTCAACCCCTCTCCCAAAACATTATTTTGGGGAAAAGTAAAACTGCTGTACCCGATGAACAATCCCGTGGCCTAGGTACACAACGAAAAATATTGGAGAAAAAAAAGAACGAAATTCCGACGATTTTGGGTTAAGGAGCCCCGTCATTCAGAAAACGTTTCAGCTAAAAAGTGCTCGTACCTCAATGATATCGTAGCACGCTTCGGAGGGCAAAAATAATATTAAAAGTGGATAGGTTTCCGGCTTTTACGAATTTCCCTTGGTCTTCATCTACTTTTTTGGGAATGTTTATGAGTGATCGACATTGAAGCTCATCGTGCTGCACATTGCCGGAAGGTAAACATAAAAAAAAATATAGTAGTAGTAGGCAGCGGGTGGCTTAGAGCTATACTAAACCGGAAGTGGGTACAGAAGGGAGAGGGAGAGTTTTCGTGTACCACAGGTACATGATAAGCTTTTTCCTTTTTTTGAGTTTCCCTGGGTTTTCTACTACTTTCTGGGAATGTTTATGAGCAGTCAATGTTGAAGTTCATGCTGCACATGGTCGGATGGCATACATAAACAATAACGACACTGCTTACCAGGTATTTCATGATTTACCTTTCATTTCTGTAGTTAAAGAGGGTGGTGTTACTACAGTAGTGGTGGTGTCACATGTTTCATCCTACATAACCAAGAGCCGCCAATTCTTTAGATATTTTGTACACTGGTATCTACCAAATTGGTACTATACATGCACTCACTCGCGCCCGCCGTTTATAAGATAAAACTTCGATGAAAATCGACGCGCGCCGGAGGTCAGCAGAAGCTTCGATGAGATGTGGAGAGACAGTGGGAACGCTGAAGTGAGCCCTATATATGCACGATAAAAAATGAAGGCAATACGTTTACCGGGGGCGGGGCGGGGGCGGGGGGCACCTCTCTTGCGACCACGGATTTTGTCCAGAAAAGGCCGCTGAGGGTATATAACCCCCCGAGATGGTGGTCGAGTTCGATCATATTGTGCGGAGTGGGGAACCCTAACTCCGTGCAAGGAGGATTATATCACGTAGTGTGTACCTGGTATATGGCAAGGCACCTACGAGGTAGTTATATAGTAACCCCATTGTTGTCTCTGGAAGTGACAACACCAGAAAACAAACAAATTAATTCGAAGCTGTCATACGATATGCAAGAAAGTACGCACGAGGTGCGGAAGTCCGCCTTACAAGTGGCTCTTAGTAGGATGCAGCTCACCCTTCATGCGACTCGCCGAACACCTCGCGGCGCTTCGCGTTTGGTGCACGCGATGTCTGCCTGGTCGATGAAAACCGACGTGCCCCGTCCCGGCATTCCAGGGATGCGAGGGTCAATGTCATATAACTACGGCTATGCATGAAATGAGTACAACCCCCCCCCCTCCCGAGTTTTGAGCTTTGGAAAAAAAACTATGGGATTGGCGAAAAAAGAAAAGAAAAAACTTGACTCCAACAAAAAAATACTGGGAGTATTCAACTGAATTTTTTCGTGGATCGACGGTATGATACACTCTCTCTCTCTCTCTCTCTCTCTCTCTCTCTCGGGACATTGGTTGTCGCTTCTGGCCAGCGAAAATTCAACAAAAACAACGATGTACAGAGAGCGTAACAACAAATTTCAATAAAGTTAAAGTTTACCGGATTTTCCTTTTGGTTTTCTTCTACTTTCTGGGAATGTTCAGGAGTGACCTCGACATTGAAGCTATTAATAATGCTGCACCATAGAGAATGGCAAACAGACAATACTGATAATAAAACCCAGCGTGTCTCTGCGAGTCTTTTTGTTGCGCCTTTTTATTTTCGTTCACTTGCTGGTGGCGTGATAAATGTAAATCGTTGATGCGATGAAAGGGATATATGCCACCACCACCACCACCACCACCACCACCACCACCACCGCCACCGTCACCGCAACACAAACAGCGGGGGCAGGACGACATTACTACCACCACTCTATTCGCAACACGCAAGACAACACCCTCCGCCTGGGATGAATTTCAGAGCCGATTTTTTCTCCAAAAGCAGGGGGAGCTTCGAAGAAAATGTCGGCTATCGGGAAAATCTCATCAAGATGTTTCCATAGACAGCACGACGCATGCCACGATAACAAAGGTATTAATAGCATTTTTGGACGAACTCGTTTCTGAAGGGCGGGGCTCCTTGACCCAAACTCGTCGGAGCGTCATTCTTCTTTTGCAACCTGAGTGTTTTTTATACCTAGGCCATGGGGTTTGGTCATCGGGTTTGCACTTTCAGTTTTTACTCAAAAATACGTTGTTTTTGGGTGAAGCGTGAAGCTCCTCAAAAAAAGTGAGGAGCCTCAGAAAAAAAATGGTGCGCCTTTACCGTATAGCATGTGTCAGCCGCATCGCGCGGGGTTAGCACCCTCCCCAGTCGTCGAGAAAATCACCTTTTGATTTTTTTTTCGTTCGAGGGCGCGTGTTATCTTGATTATGACTGGTCCTGTACGGTAGGGGGGCTACATCCATTTTCACTACCACCGGGTCTAGTTCACTCGGGCGAGTGACTCAGTATTTCTTTCCAAAACAGGATTTTTTGTTTTGTTGGCGCAGCGCAAGTGATGACAAGGGAATCCCAAGGTGGTAATGCAAATCGCGAAGTCAAAAAGCAAAAAAAAAAAACTGGAAGACCGCAAACAAATACGTAGGGTATAGTCACTCTTCCGAGTGGCTCTGGACGGCTGAAAAGTAAAAGTAAAGATGCCCCCCCCCCCTATACCGTACGAGTATCACCCAGTCTTGTAGAATATGGTAGGCGCGAAAAAAAAAAGCGACAACAGCTAATAATGCTGGATTGATTGCGAATGCATTTGTGAGTTAAATTGACACACGACGTCGTACGAAAATACGTGGAAGTGTGACGAGCTTAAGCTTTGTTTTTTCCCCATCCGCCGGCCAGCTTTGTTTTTTGTTTGTTTTTGATAAAAAGAAAGAAACAAAAAAAGTGACAACAAAAAACAAGGCCGGCCAGATCCCACCTGATCCATCTCATCTATCCATTCCTGGGAACGGTACTCATGGACAGCGGTAGATACTCGTATGGAGATGTCGAGAGAGAAGATTACGCTTTTTAAATATATTATGGCTCACTCACGCCGTATTTTTTACTTTCTTCTCCAAACAAATTATTTTTACTGGTCAGTATTTAGTACACACAGGCTTTTTCACTGTCACCTCTTTTCACGCGCGGATTTGGGTGTGGAAGTTGAATTTGTTTGTTGGTGTTTCCAGTTTTTCAGAGAAAAATCATTTCGTTGCAGTCTAACCCCTGTATAAAATAAACCCCTTCGAGACTTCAACCAGGGGAAAACATGTCGAAACAACGTGTGTGTTGAGACAACAAGGGGAAAACATGTAGAAAAATCGCGACCTTTTTACTATACACAGGAAAAAGTCGGGAATCGGCGACACACACATGAAGCGGCCCGCCAGGCTGCTGGATAATAGGTGGTCGGTCCGAGGCGCGAAGCTGAGTAGGAGCTACCTGGTATACGACACGCGTACAGCATGCATGCATGTGCTGCCATGCTGATGCTCGCACTGCTGCGCGCTCGTCCAGTCATTATAATTAAAAGAGGCGGTTGAAAAGATCTCGAACGCTTCTCGTGCGTTTTGGCCGATATACATTTTAATGGGCCCCAACAAGTACCTGCTGGAATAAAACATGAAGACATCTGGTACTTTGTCCGGTACTATGTTTGGTATACTACAGCAAAACATCAGCTATAGATTGCATTACCCAAAAAACTTGTTGCCACTCGAACCGACAACGACTTCCTCCGCGCGTAATCACGCAGCAGTCAGTAGTAGTCTCTCTATAGTTCCGGTCGAGTAATGCCGATTGTCCGCTATATAGCGCCTGTGAATTCGCTTGGCACAGATGGGAACAACCCGTAGTGGAAACATGCGGAGTAGTGCCGGTTGCCGCTATAGTGCCGGTATTTCCGGCTGGCACATACCGGCGTTATAGAGAGACCATTACTTGTAGATGGACACCAATATGGACGGAAACATAGTAACCGTTGGGGTATTAATATGCATATCATACAATCCTTATGTTTACGTCCATAGTATGTGGAAATTATCGTACCAATTCGTACCTGGCAGGACTATCTTCTGTCTATGCACAAGTGATCTTTCTACAGTACCGACACAACAGCATCGGCAGCATCAGCAACAGCGGCAGCAACAGCAACAACAGCAGCAGTGATGGCCTTAGATTAAGAGAGTTGGTCGGCGCTGGCTCGAGGTGTGCTCGTACTGTCGCTCGACTCGTAATGGAGCAGCACAGTAAGTAGCATCAGCAGCAGCAGCAGCATAGCAGCAGCAAGCACCCCCACCCCCACCCACACCACTACGATACAGCAGTAATCACCACTAACACCCCGACCACCACCACCACCACCACCACCACCACCAAGCAGCAGCACAGCAGCAGCAGCAGCAGCAGCAACAACCCCCACATATCATAGATACCAGCCATGATATACCACACGAATCACACACATCATACATCTCGCCGGCAAAAAAGAACATATCCTGGGCACAGGTGGCCTGTCCACAGACCCACACCAACCACCAACCAATTGCTTTGAAAATTTGCCATAGATTTGTGCGGCAATTCATCTTTCTTCTTTAGACCGTATAGACCCGACATTTGTTTACTACTTGCTCTTGCGAATTCGTTGTTTTCATGAATCAACGATCGGACTTTCCTTGCTGTTGGTGGTGCTGCTGGTGCTGGACCAGCATGTGCTGCTGATGTTGATGCTGCTATACTGTGCTCTGTGTTTTCTTCCTCTCTTCTGTTGTGTGGAGTCTCCTAGAGAGACGCCTTGCACGTACAGGAGGACCGATATACAAACCTGCACCTACCTGTACCCGCCTGACCCCGCAACTAAACGTTTTGGTCATCTCTCTCTCTCTCTCTCACCCACTCACCTTGCTTTCTCAGGGACGATGGTATGATAGCTGCAGTGCAGCACAGCAGCAGCAAGCAGCAGCAGCAACCGTAAGAATTAGCAGGAGCAGCAGCAGAAGCAGCAGAAGCAGCAGCAGCAGCAGCAGCAGCACAACAGCAGAAGAAGCCGGAGTACAAACCAACCAACGAATTAATGCACGAACAAACAACGAACGAATGGACGAATGCGCGAACGAAGGAACACGAACAATGAACAAACGAAACGAAGAAGGTGCTTTGTGATTTATTTTGTTGCGTTTGAACCAGAAAGAAGAGGATACTACTACTGTAAGAAGAACTCCTGGAGGAGGCGAGGAAAGCACTTCTTCTGCTGCTGCTTGCTATGTATGGCCGTTGTAGCAAAACCAGCACTACTACGAGCAGAAGAAGAGCAGAAGAATTCAACCATCAGTACTACCATCATCGAGGAAAGCACTACTTCTTCTGCTGCTGCTGCTTGCTACCTGGTATGGCCGTCGTAGCAACCAACACTACTAGCAGCAGAAGAAGAAGAAGAGCAGAAGAATTCAACCAGCACCACCACCACACCATCACCACCCAGCAACCTAAGCACTATAGGGTTATTAGATAGCTATCTACCATGCGAACAGCAGCAGTAGTATCACCACCACCACCAGTGTACATACATACCACCAAACTCCAGGCTGAAATCTCGATCTATCTCCTCGCTATGTCACCAAAAATATATCTCTCTCTGCGAGTACTCGCATCTCTTATCTCCTCGACGAGAAAAATCGCCGCCGCTGTGCAACAACACAGACAGCTAGCTGCCATGTGTGTGTTGTCTTTGTATCCAACGACATCACTTGATACTCGTATCCTATTAATAGCTGCTATTATATGATAATAATAATACTCGTAGCCGGCAGCAGCAGTAGCAGTATAATAATATATAATTATAATACCTGATAGAAGACCTCGGGCAGCAGGGGTTGTTGTAGGTGGAGAGAGTAGATGGCTGGGGGGAAGACTGGTAGTGTGGGTGTGGTGCTGACAAGGAACTTCGTGACTGATGATGCCTGTCGGTTCGGTGCGGTTCGGTGCGGTTCGGTTGTGTTGTGCTGTGGGTTGGGTTGTGTGCCCTGTGTGCGTGTCTTAATAGTCCCCTGCTGTCTGTCGTGGTGTGCCAAAAAAAAACAGAAAATGTTTCGCATTTCAACATACACATCCTACACACCGGTCATACACAACAACAAAAAACAAGCACAAGCCAGTAAAACACCAAATGGATGGCGGCAGAAGATTAAGATTCTTTCGTCGTAAAAAAACAACCATTTATCTAACAGTTAACGCCAGCCCCCCCCACTGAAAAAGCCATCGCTTCACGGGGTCACAGCTTGCTCTTGAGCTCTAAAAAAGAGATGCGATGAAACATATCTATACGATACGGTCGGAGATTTTTTTGTATTATTTTCGGAGTTGAAGCCACTGCTCCCCACCGCCCGTTAGAATTTTCTGGGAAGATTATTGCGGCCTCCCGTTCGTTGCCTCCGACGGTCTCGACTGGAATAATGATGGCGAATTGCTTGGGGCGCTGGGCCGGGGGGAATGGGGACCGAAGTTTACGCTCGATCTTCCCTCTGCATCGTTCTTATCACATACCGGTACCAAGTAGGAGAAGCAGTGGATGCTTTTCATTGGGAAAAGGGAGTGTGTTGTTATGTTTTGTTGTTTTTGTTGTTTTTGTGGTGTGTTTTTATTTTGTTTTGTGACTATCCCGAGCCTATAGAAGTAGACTGATGCTTTTTTGTATAGAATACCTGGTATATATTCCCCCCTGCACCCCCAAAACCGTATGATGCAGAACGTATTATAATACTCATATTTGAGATGTCACAATGTCTCATTTCCTTCCTCGGCTTTCGTCGTTAGATTACCTGGTACCGGGTATATATATGCAGCAGACGTAACAGCAGTCCATCCACCATCCATCCTCTAGTACCTGGTACCTGACATACGAGAATGAGGTGGAAATGACACTTGTATGAAGATGTGTGCGCATACAGTACATACATGGCATGAATGTGCACTTGTTGTATCATCTGTGCTCGGCGTTTGGTCCCTGCTTCACGAAGCCAAATATTTGCTTGCACCTGTTAAAAGCTCTGTCCCGGGGAGAGGATAGCGGGGGGGGGGGGGGGTGTTTTTTGAGAGAGGGACACGGCGCACACATTCCCTTTCTTACAATCGACACATGCTGTACGGTAAAGGTGGACAGCACCATATTATTTTTCTGGGGCTTTTCACTTAAGGAGCTTCATCCTTCACCCAAAAACCTATTTTGAGTAAACCGAAAGTAAGTGCAACCCGATGACCAAACAAACCCATATGGCCTAGGTATAAAAAACATTCGTGTCGCAAATGAAGAATGACGTTCCGACGAGTTTGGGTTAAGGAGCCCCGTCATTCAGAAACGAAATTATCCAAAAGTGCTACCTCTATCGACACATGCTACGATAAGAGGTGCACCATTTTGTTTCTCGGGTTCCTCACCTGAGGAACTCCAAACCTCACCCCAAAAACTGATTTTGAGAGGAACGAAAGTGCCACCCGATGAACAAACCTATGGCCTGGTAGGTATAAAAAAAATCAAATTGCAAAACAAGAATGGCATCCCGACGATTTTGGGTTAAGGAGCCCCGTCGTCCAGAAACAAAAAAGCCGAAAAGTGCTACCTCTAGCGTGGCGCGCGTCTATCATCGTGGCATGCGTCCCCGGGGGGGTGTAAAGAGAGAGGGAAACGGGGGGCGGGTGTAAAGAGAGGGAAAGGGCGAAGGGTTATAAACACACACCACGCTCTTTCCCTGCGCGCCGCGCGTTCCTGTGCCCGCACGTGCCTCTGTCAAAAACGCGACTTACCCTGCCTATATGCTGCCAACGCCGGCAAGTCGGCTATACACTCCCATCTAAATGTCGCCTTCCCCCCGGAGTCTGATGCATCTTTTACAATATTATACCTGAGGTGGGGTACGATAGAGGTGTAGTACCATTATTTTGTTTCTCGGGCTCCTCACGTGATGAGCTCTGAACCTCTCACCCGAAAAAATGTCTTTTGAGAAGAATGAAAGCGCAACTCGATGATGAGCTAAAACCTATGGCCTACTATAGGTATACAAAAAAGCACAGTATTGTTGCAAAACAAGAGAAGAATGATGTTCTGACGATTTTGGGTTAAGGAGATCCGTCGTCCAGAAACAAAAAAGCCGAAAAGTGCTACCTCTATCGTGGTACGCGTCATACCTGAGGTGAGTATCTATACCGTATAGCCTTGGACGCACGCTACAATAATAGAGGTGCGGCACTTTTTTTATGTGTAGCTCCTCCCTCGAGGAGCTCTGAACGTCACCCACCACGACTGGTGCTATAGGGTAGGGCGGGGGGGGGGGGGGGGGGCGGATTAATTTGTTGATTG
>JAYJMJ010271037.1:0-12885 GCA_036873875.1 Laminaria ephemera | reverse complement strand
GTGGGTAAGCACAATTCGATGCGAGTCGACGAGGGAAGAAAGTGCTGAATTCTTCTCGCGATAAAAATGAAGGCGCGCGTACCGTAGAGGGGAAGCGGGAGAAGAACCTGCTAAGTGACTCCGGATCTGAGTTACGACTAGGGAGGGAGAAGGAGAAAGTAAAAGTGCGAAGAAAATAGATGGGATGAGCAAAAATAAAATAAATTAAAATAAAATACCGCCATCATCGCCCCCGTACCCAAAACGAACCTTAAAAAAAAAAGTATAGCAAGCAAAAACACAGCAACAAAGCAGATGACACCACCCAGCTAGTGTCAGGGCAGCACCCAAAGTGGGTTCCGATGCCACTACTATAGGGTTGGAGCATTGCTGCCTGATCTGTCCTCTACTTATGATGGTGTCTACGATGGCGGTGTCCATACATGCATCATCTCCTCCATGACCCCCAGGGATACCCAAAAAAGAAACAGAAAGGCAAAGCAGGAGGAAAAATAAAAGAGAAAAACAAAAGAGAAAAAGAAAGGGACAAAAGGGATGAAAGGGAAAACCGGTTCAGCAAAAGCCAGCATACCGGCGGTGGTAGTACCGTGGTATCGGTCGGCACTGTCCCCCCGAGGGGGTTGGAGTAGGCAGTCCAAAACAAAACAAAGACAAAACAAAATCAGAAACAAAACGCGAGGTAGTCGCCGAGGTTTGAAGGTACGTAGACAGATTCTATCTGCTAGTGGGCCTGATGCCTTGCTACCCCTAATAATATTATATTCGGGACTTCAGAGAGAAAATGACGAAAAGAAATGATGACAGCATCAGCGAGACGAGTACTGTTGGACTTGACTAAAGGGGCGATACTTTTGTAGTGTCCGAACTACAATTCAATGGCTTGTTAGTACATGCTCGCTGCATGGCACATCTCACACGGCTGCGAACTCACACTATTAATAGACGGCGCAAAGCTCTTCTGCTTGGTCGCTAAACCTGATGTTACAATACCTGCTGCCGTATGTATAAAACGGCAGTTTGCTGCGCTCTGAGAGAGAGGCTACTCCACGCAATTCCAGCTCTAGTCGTCGTGGCAGGTTCTATCTTCTGTGGCCTTATGCCCAATCCGTGGTCACAGATATATGTCTTCCCTTGCCACCCCCGGTTCTTGCCTTCAGGTGTATCGCTCATCGGGTTCAGCCTTCCAACTTCTCGTCGGTTTCGGTCGTAGTTTTCTATGTACGAGTAGCAATGCTTCATACTCGCCCGTTTCTTGTATGATCTGTATACGCACGTCTTTCCACCGCCGGCTGGCGGCCACACTGTTAATGGTATTATCACGGGTTTTTTTCGGCTCGCTTTAATCAGCGGGCGACATTCGCCGCAGATTGTTTTGACAAAATTAACATAAACAGTATGTCGTGTCTTTAATTTCCCACCACTCTCGACGGAAATATAAGGAACGTTGAGTCATTAGTATGAACCGAAAAACGGTCGATACATTTACGTTCAGACACGGTATCAAGTACATATTTTATGATCGACGAGGCCTCTCCACTGCATCCGCCGGAGACTCTCATCCGGAGCTACTACGTCATTGCTCTCGCTTTTATTCGCCGGTAATCAACGCGGCACGCTGTTTGAAACAGTAGCGCGAGGTAAAATAAACACTACTACAATCATGTATGCCGATGTCGGTGTGCTTCACGCATCACTGTGGGCGAGCGGGACTCATGCCGTGGTAAGGGTGCACCAAAACACTTCTGCGGTTCCTCACTGGATGCTCTACGCCGCCCACCCAAAACTGACTTTGAGAATGAATAGAATTGCAACCCGATCGAAAATCCCACGACCTACGCCAGCAAGGAAGTTTACTGTAAAACACAAATATTTCAACGACATTGGACAGTTCTTTCAATTACAGAGGCCCTGCTGTGTACTCCATAATAGCAGACCAACAGCATGTCTCTGATAGAAGCACCTCAAATCGAAAAGCAACTCTAATCGAGCTCTAGCAGCCCTGCTTCTAGATAGCTAGATAGCCCCCGTGGGGCCATGCCGACTGCAAACCGCCTCCGTGTGCAACGGTTTGGTGAGATAGGCAGCATTCTGCTCTGCTGACGGGACGTGGGCAATCCCAAACTCCCCATTAGCCACACTCCGTTTCCATAGACAGAAACGCAACGCGTGTCTGTATCCTAGAGAAAAACGATACGCAGGCACCAGCACACATCCCAACTTCATCAGAGTAGATCTTCGGTCAACAGCCTTGTGTGAATAGTCCGCATCGACCTATAGCTCCAACTGCACTCCACTACTTACGTCTCTCTGAAACGCGAGAAGACGGCAACTACTTGTAGTCTTGATCTACATGATGAAAACATAGGTAAAATCCCACAAAACCGTTCGCGCGATCCCTTCTTCCGTATACAGGCAATAATAGCATTCGCCATTCAATGTTGGCCACCGCCCTACGGCATTTGATATTCGACTTTAGCTAACCCGGGTGCCGTATCGAGTAACCTTCCAGTTCGTGGGATGGCCAGCCACCCTCAAACTCTTTGGTGTTAAGTCACAGACCAGTTGGCAAGCGGGTCAGTACAATTTTGGTACATAGTAAGTACATATAGTTAGTATTGTGTACCTTGCAGTCTTGCGTTCGCCCATATGTTCCTGCGACAGCTACGTCCTGTCACAATTGGAAGAGAGCTTGCAGTGCGCTGTTGTCAAGCCATGACTGCCGCAAGTAAAGGACTCGTACCGCGCCATAATGCAGCAGCAGAGTGCCAAGCAGAACAGCAAAACCTCAAAATAAAATAATTAGAAAACGGGGATTTCCGTGGCCCTGCATGGTTCAGCTGGTTGGAACGCAATCCCTTGAACAAGAGGCTGCCCTCACGACTTCGGATACCTAGGGCACGTTTCACAGACCTCAGTCTGGGTCCAAACGTGCACCGTAGTGTACGGGAAGGAGTCCTGCATGCCCTTCGACCGAAAGCGCGAGATACACCCCGCGGCTGGCGGAAAAAATAATGAAAATGTCCCTACGACAAAGTTTCTCCGGACACAAACAAGGCCCTCCTTCGGTGGGTGGGGTGTTCCAGTATGCCAATAAACACACGACGATACACAACAGTAAAAAAACCTACTCCATTTTCGAGCAACGGGATGGAACTTGTGGTGGGGATGACGTGCTTGGCTTGTGCCATCACTCTATTCTGCCGCGTCCCCTCCTTCGTCCGTGACCCGCTCCCCGGTGCACGAAAATGCTGAAACTACCACCAGTACGCATCCTCGTTCTCTCGTCTCCCTTCCTCTTCGCCGTGGGTCGACATTGCGTTCGCGGTCAACATACAGTATTAACATTCCAACTTCACAGTCAGAACCTCTTAAATCCGTGTGATCTCCGTTTTCAGTGGAGGCGGCGGCAGCGGCGGCTGCGACGGTGGTGCTTGCTGCCTGCCCCTGCTGCTGCTGCTGCTGCTACATTATCTCCACGATCGCGTGCGTCAAAATAATGCTACTCTCCCGCACAATCGGGTCCGGCGGTGAGTTGGCCATCCTCGTTTGGTGGGCTTACTCTTTTACCTTGACTGCTCTTGCTTCGTCTCATATGTGGAGGACTAGTGCGTCTTTTGTGTGGGCTTGGCCTGAAACGTGAAGTTGCTGCTCATAAGGAAGGTCGATAAACGAAATGCGGTTGCTTCTTTCAGGGGCTTGCGCTCGTTTCTTGTTTGCCTTTGCCTGGTCCGGTGCATGAAGGACATTGCCGGCGTTTTGCTCCGCTTTTCTCGCTGCGGAACATGCGTGGGTTTGCTTCTGCTGGTGGGCTGTGTCGGCCAGGTGGTGCTCATACGCGAAGTTGATTAGAGAGTGCAGGCCGAGGCTTCGGCAAAGGTCCACCTCGTTGTTTCTGAGACTCCTCGCTGGAGGAGCTCTACACCTCGCGCGGAAGTAGAATTTGAGAAACAGTGTTCGCTCCGCTCCATGAACCATCCCACGGGCTAGGTGCACAACAAATAGAAAAGGAAACACCAAGGGCCTCCAAAGGTATTGGGCAGTTTCCTCCAATGAGGACAGAAAACTATTGAGCCAAACCAGCTACATCTACCGTAGCGCGCTTCTGCACCCTCACCCCTGCTCTGCTGGCGGGTCCTAGCTACTCCCGTGCACGAGTTGACCCCTCACGAAATGCTTCGATCATGAGCGTGGGTCGGTGGTGCCTGGATCCGACATGGGACGTGGAGAAGACGAAGAACCAGCTATCAATTGTCGAGTCTATACACGGTTATACAGACAAAACAGAAGCGGCAGAAGGCGGCATCCGGAGAACTCTGCCCCACACCACAAGGACCCTTAACATCTCACTGGTTCCCTCTCAGGAAACCAAATGGGGGAAACACAAATCGCCGGTCAATCACCGCAATCTCCACAGAGCACTTGCAGTTACATCTGCCAGACCTTCTTCAAGTAAGCCCCCCACCCCCACCCCCCAAGTACAGTTGATCCTCGCTTTACTGTGTCCGGAACTGTCAACATATCATTGGTCGTTGCCTGCGAGGATTGACAGTGTACTACATTGCACTCCGATACTGACATAATATCAGTCCATTTCGGGACAAGCCGTATTGGCCATCAACTCAGGTTTTATAGCTGCGAGCAAGGGCAGCAGGTGAACTAGATCGATGTTTAGCAGGAAGAAATGCGCACAAAAAGGAGTTGGGCTTCGTGCATAGTTTTCGTTTTTACTTTTTCTCTTCGTGCTCGTTTGTCTGGATATTTGCCTATGAGTAAAAAATGATGTTGAAGCTCGGGCTGCACGTTGTCGGATGGAACATGATACAATGGTAATAATACAGTGACACTAATATCTATGTTTGCACTTCATGTTGTAATTTACTTCGCCCGTGACGTGTGCACAGACGACCGCTGCCTACGGGAAAGACGGTACTGGGGAGGTCGACAGCACCGTTATGAGCGACTCCCTGGAGCAAGATACTCCTTGGTCATGGTGGATGTTGTGCTCGGCTTGTTCTGCTTTGAGTCTTGTGTGTAGGATTGCCTATGGGATGTTGAAAGGTGTGCTAGGAGGGGAAGGCCTAGACCAAAATGACGTAGGATACTTTGCCACCACTGCTATCTTTCTGGGTCTAGAAGTTCTAGCGTTTACAAGGTCGTCGCTCTTGCTCAACATCGTGGCATTTTGTGCTCTCCTGGCGACGTGTACAATTGGCTCGAAGGTGATGGGTGGCTGGCTAGTAGGGAGAGGCCTAGCCCAGGGTCAGAGTGTCCACGTTACTGCCGTTTCCGTAATGGGTATAGTTGCTCTAGCACTCACGCAGTGGCCACTCTCTCTGAAAATCCTGGCTATGTTCGCGAGACTGATTGTGTGTGCGCTTGTCTCAGGGGTGTTGGTTGACTGGCTGGGAGGGAGGGGCCTAGCCCAGGGTCGATATATCGGTGTCACCGCTGTGGTAACACTGGGTCTAGTGGCTCTATCGTTCGCACGACAGTCGCTTTTCCTCGACATGCTGGCCTTGTTTGATCTCATACATGTGTGTTCGGTGCCCTCGATATGGTTGGTTTTCCATCTAGGGGGAGGAGGCCCAAACGTTCATCTATATGTTGGTTCCACCATCGCGGCCATGATGGGTCTAGTGGCTCTAGCATTCGCATTTCGGTCGCTCTTTCTCAACATGCTAGCTTTTTGTGGTCTGCTTGCCATGAGCATGGCCGCGTCGGCATGGGTGATGGCATCGGTGAAGGAAACGCTGGAAGTGGGGTTTCCAATCATCGACAAACACATATGTGTGGTCACTGTGGTCGTTTGGAGTCTACGTGCTTTAGTGACCCCCATTCGGTCGATTTTGGACAATGTCCTAATCATTGGCGCTGTGCTGATCCTGACTACGACTTCCTCGCGGGTAATAGTTTCGGCGCCAGGAATATTGGACGCAGAGGTCGCACATCGATTGTTCTGTGCTTGCACTCTTGCCCTATCTGGTGTATTTGGCGCGTCGTTCATGTACCAAAGGTATAAAATCTGCGGTTGTGTTCTTGTACTCGTCGTGCTTCTGGTACCTCGCGCCACTTCCACCCTTCAAACCCTACAGGTTAACCGCACGTTAGAGACCCCCGAGACGAAGTTGGCAAAGCTTCTAAAGCAGACAGCGACACCGAAGCGATCTTGGACAACGCGCACTGCTCTAACGCTCCTTGCAAAATACACCGGCGGATTGTCGAAATTAGTTCAAATTCCGTACGACATTGCTGTCGGCAACCAGAGACGACTGCTGCAGGTAGAATTCGAACGCTTTCGGTTCAGGCTGGCGGACGCTTACTACTGCGAGGGCCGGGAAAGAGCGCCCGGAGCCCCCAGCCCCCCCGACGGTCTGATTATGCCGAGGGACCAGTGGAAGACCGCAAAGACTAGCATCCTTACGAAGCTGAAGGACGCAGCGGAACGTCACCGGAACGAGACTCGAAATGAAACGCAATTCGTATACATATTTCAGGAGGAGTTTACCGACCGCGAGCTAGCGACCTCGATCGAGACCTATGAAGCCACCTTTCCACGGGTAGAGATCGTTCCCGAGCCGTCGGCCATTGGTGTCTGGGTGCAGGTAGTCCTCGAATGCCTAGTCGATGTAACCTTCACGAAATTCTGGCAGTAAGGCTGTCGCTCCGTCCCTTTGCAGCGAGGGGGGAGCGGTAGGATCGGGGTTAGACACCTACCACAATGGGTGATTCAGTTTTTGTCTAACACGTTTCTAGCTGGCAGATATCGATCGATGTTAGACGCGCGCTACCATAGAAGTAGCACTTTTTCGTTTTTTTTGTTTCTGAATGACAATGACGGGGCTCCTTAACCCACAATTGTCGGGCTGTCGTTCATTTTTTGCATTATGAATTTTGTACATACCTAGGCCATGGGTTTGTTCATCGGGTTGCACTTTCAGTTTACACAGAATCAGTTTGTGGGTGACGCACAGAGCTCCTCAAGTGATCGAGACTCAGAACAAACCTCTATCGTAGCGTATGTCGTTATAGATGCCGCCCATCTAGAGGTAGGAATCGCTCCCGAGCAGTCTGCGATTGACGTGTGGGCGGTAGTAGGTAGTCGTCCAAAACCTAATCGGATGTGGCATACCTGCATTGCTGGTGTCTAGGTTGTAGGCCCGTCCGTTTGGGACGAGGAGGGAGAGCGCTGGGGGGCGGTGATATCCGCGTACCGCGATAGAGAGGAATATGTAATAGGTGGTCTGCAAGGCTATCTGTATTGTGCCTCGATCAAGGCAGGCTTACTCGGGTTGCGCTTTTTTTTTTAATCTCGAGATCTGTGTCTGGGTCAGACACAGAGCTTCTCAAACGAGGAGAGATATTTTAAGAGAGAGGAACCTCACAACTTTCTATGCGAGTTGAGATGCTAAGCTGGTTGACATTGTATTCAGGGATTTGGATGTTGGTACTTCGACAATCTCCAAGCAAACGTTCGCTGAAAAAAGTACACCTGCGATGTTCGGCGTTAATTCGGATATAGGAGCATTCGACACGTGCTGCGATAGAGGTGCATCAGTTTTTTTCTGAGGCTCCTCACTTGAGGAGCTCTGAACCTCACCCACAAACTGATATTGTGTAAACTGAAAGTGCAACCCGATGAACAAACCCAAGACTTAGGTACACAAAAATTCAGATTGAAAAAAAAGAAAGGCATTCCGGCGAATTTGGGTTAAGGAGCGCCGTCACTCAGAAACAAAAAATCCAAAAAGTGCTACCTCTATCGTGGCATGCGTCATTCCGCTGACCCGTGCCACGATAGAAGTAGCACTTCTTGGCAGAAACGTTTTCTGAATGACGGGGGCTCCTTCACCGAAAATCGTCCGAGATTCAATCTTTTTTCGCATTTTTGTTTTTTTTGCTTTTTATACCTAGGCTAATAAGGGGTTGTTTCATCAACTTGCGATTGTATATTTCCCCAAATCAGTTTCTTGGGAGCTCCACATGTGAGGAGCCTCAGAAAAAAAACGGTGCATCTCTACCGTTGCGTGCGACCGTTTTCGACCGGCCTGGAGCTCGAGGAGTTGGATGGGACCAAACCCGAGGGCTACTAGCCTTATCGGGCGCTGGTGGGAGGCTTCATGCGGGTAGCGAACGCGGCAAGACCGAAAGCTAGATACGCAAACACGCGCATTGGAGTTCGGTATATTGGTACTTTAGAATATATGCATATGCATGCTTTTTCTCCGAGGGGTTTCGGTCGAGCGAGTAGTAATATTGTTACATTTCAGAGAGCTGGTGGACAAGCTCAACCGTGAAGTGTTCCCTTCGGTTGCGACTACCTTTCACCACACACGCGCTACATGCTACGAACCGATGCATTGGACGATATAATAGGCTCAACGGTATTGGAATAAGACACCGGTTGCGACGGCATTCCACGGCAGAAGCTGAACGTGAGGGGATAATTTTGTGTGATTTTTTTCATTTCGAATTTCGATTTGAGACTTCGATGTTGGGTTTTTGTTTCTTCCATTTGTTTTTTGGCCTTCGGAGTGATTTTCAGTTACCGTGGTACTGCGATCTTTATTTCTGTCACATCAGTGCAGGGAGGATATTGGTTGTTTGTACTTCGCACTGATTCTTTGTATCTTAGACAATAATAATGTGGTGTTGCTTCGTATCAGTTACAGAGCAGGGAAGATGTTGGTTGTGCATGTGTGAAGATTCGGGCGCGATGACTGTTGGGAGGACTAGGCAGGGAGTTCCAATGGTAGGTTGTCTTTACGGCTGTGTGAAATTCATGGTGAACAATCACGTTTACGCTCCTGACGTGGGTTTCCCGTTCCCGCACTCTACATGTCTACATTGATGGAGCGATAATATTTAATACGTGGTTTTATATGATTTTTTGTCGAAGTGTGCCTCGATGCACTGCTCTGTGTGAGTACCTGTCAGAGCCTCTTGGGAAGAGCAATACGCTGGGAATTTAAAGAGAAACAAATGAGGCTTCCAGGTTGCGGTCCTTAGACATTGTTGGAGTGATTTGCAAGAGCCCGACAAATATTTTTTGTTTTTGCTTGAGTAGCACCTGAAAAGGTATAGGTAAAAAGTGGGCTGCAGATGGAAGATTGGGGTGAGCAGCGGGTATCATCGGTACGAAGCTTCGAAGCAGGGGGCGACAGGTATATTCCAGAAGATACACGAGGTACTCACTGTCCGTACGCGTACGGACGGTCGAAGATGAGATGGAATGCGGACGTAGACGTTAAAGTAATTGGAAAATTGCACAGCTATTAATAGCGGCATTTCAAAATGAGTCATCAGAACTGTTGTGATCTTACCGATACGAGTACGACTTTGCCATTGCTTGGAATTTGGATAGAGTTGATTGAATTTGCTGTGTTTGGCATCATCTTCTAACTGGTGTTTTTACATGAAGTTGTTCTCCCCTCAAACGACTTTAATGGTACGACAAGGGTATCCAAACATTCCGTGAGTTGTCATGTAGGTTGCCACATTCAGTATCATAAACACATTCAAGTAGTCAGCGTTTGCCGTATGGTTCATTCAGTAGGTCGTTGCTTCTGTGCATGGTAGTTACACGGATTGAATTCCTGCCAGCGTGACCAGATATCCCTTTTGCTGGAAGGATTCGAAGTTTGAAAAACAAACTGGCGACGTGTAGCGAGGGGTGTGCGCCGATTAATTGGTAATCTGGAATACAACACGGTTTGTTTTGTGTGAAATCGACGCCGAATAGACGTCCAGTCGAACCTGGAATCGGATTATTTCATGATCAGGATTGAGGGGAAACATCTGGTATGATAGCATGGTTGATTCGCGGTCTCTAAAGGTTGAAGTACGCGCCCAGGCTACGTACACCCACCTGGAAACACACACGACGAGTCTTGGATTTGAGCAGAAAGCAGAGCGCCGCCGAAGCGTTTGTCATGCGTCTGATCGAGTCGGGGTCATTCTTCGTAGTAGAAAAAGCAGCAGTAGTAGCAAGAAATATTTAGCAGTATGTATTGGCGATGAGGCGTAAGAATAAGTAGGTACGATCGGTTCTGCGAAGACCTGAACAGCATTTGGTCGATCAACAATCTGTGGGGGTGGATGACGGCGGTATGCTAGAAATCATTTTTGTATGAACTTGATTGCTGGTGCTTTGACGATCTCGCAGCAAGAGTTCGCTGAAAACACATCTGCGCAATTCGGCATTAGCTCGGGTAGGAATACTCCGCGTTCGACCGGCCTGGAGCCCCACGGATTCAATGAGACCGACCCCGAGCCCATCTGGCCTTGTCCCGGAGTGGTGGGGTGCTTGATGGAGAATTTGAAGGTGGCAACAGCGATAGCCAGATACATACGCGAACACGTAGAACCGGGGTAGATTGGAGTTCGGCATTTCGGGGAATATGTAGATACCTGTTCTACGAGGAGTTTCCGTCACAAAGGGGTAGTATTACATTTCAGAGAAGAGGTAGTGGACAAGCTCAACAGTGAAATGTGACTCCGGTTGTAACGACCTGTCACTGCACACGCTTAAAGTTGGCAGAAGACGAATAAAAATTTGTTGATAGGGTCAACAGGAGAGGTAGAGGACACCGGTTGCAACGGCATTGTACTGCAGAAGCGAAGTGTGTATTGAACGCAGTTGGTAGACCCAGAAATGAAATTGCACACGGGTTGCAACGACATTTCACTGCAGACGCTCAAAATGAGCCGACCATTTTGTTTGCGTTTTTGGATTTGGAACTTGAATTTGGACTTAGGCTTTTGGTGTTTTCGATTCTGGCGTTTCTTGTTGTCATTTGGAATAATTTTCAGTCATTATGGTACTGCCATATTTATTGTTGTCAAATCAGTGAAGCGAGGATATTGGTTGTTTGAAATTTGTATTGACTCTTTATATGTTAAGTCAATAATAATAAGAATAATAATAATAATAATAATAATAATAATAATCATCATAATAATAATAATAATATGCTTTTCGCGCCTTATCGGTCATAAGAGCAGGGAGAATGCTGATTGTGCTTGTAATAAGATTCGGGCGTGATGGCTGTTGGGAGTATAAGGGTTATGGAGTGATGCTCGTATCTAGCTATAGGTATGAAGATAGGTCCCTAGAACGGTCCTTGCGGACCTGATATAGTATGTGATGTTCCAGGATTATGTTCTTTAGGTCCCAAAGTGGCCACTGGGTACCTTCAGACAAGCCTCCCTGCGTGTGACATTTTCATATTAGTTTCCACGCCATCCTTGTTTCAACCAGACCCAAACCAGGTTATCGTGCTCATCGTTCACAATACCATGGTGATTTACAGCTAAAGTCAACAAAAAACAATGTAAAATCTCGCATAACTTTCAGCTTCTGCAGTGGAATGCCGTTGCCACCGGTGTCCTCATCCACTACAGTTGAGCCATTCAAATCAATTAATTAAATGACCCAAATTCAACCTCAACAACCAAATTACCAAATACCGCAAAATCAGTTATTAGCCTCCCCGCAGTGTTACCTTATTCAATACTCCAAATACTATGACAACCAATTCCAGAACAACCATAATATCGACCTATATCCTTCATGAGGACATACACGACACGTAACACGCAATCGGAGTATCACACACAGCTTGCAAAGATGAGGAGTTTCGACGAAATCCTAGATATCACAGCTGGATGGAGTGCATGTTTCGTTTTTCTATAAAACTATTATTAGTCTTCCAATCCGTGTAGTGTGTCTCAAATCCTCAGCAAAGACGGAAAATCATTCCGAAGGCCAAACACCAAATGCCAGAATCCTAAAGCCAACATCCAAGTCCTCAATCCAAAAAACTATCTAAAAACCAACCAAAATTATCAGCTCACTTTTAGCTTCGGTAGTGGAATGTCAGTGGAATGTCACTGCAACCGGTGTCCTCTTTCACCGCTTTGGGGCCTACCAACTCACGTCCCTTCACGTTTAGCTTCTGCGGTGGAATTTCCTTGCTACCAGTATCTTATGCTATTACAGCTAAGCGTATCAACTCAATCCAATGCATCTTCCCCTACCGTAAAGTGTGTGCAGTGAAAGGCCGAAAGGCCGTTGCATCCTGTGTCATGGTGGACTGTTCAGTTTGTCCGCTACAACTCTGACATGAAACGAACCTACTACGTGTCGGAAACGCCTCGTAGACCACGTATATGTAGATATTAGTCAACCACCCCGATGGTCTAGTGGGTTAACCTCGTAACCACTAAAGTCGATTTCGCTGGTTCGAGCCCCCTCGAATGCATACTCGTACCCGTAGGGACTTTTCCTGCGCTAAAAATCGACTTGCGGAAAGGGCGAGAGCGTGAGTTAGCAAAATTCGATGAAAAATGATGAGCGTTGGGGATGCTGAACCCTCTGCGCGATAAAATGAAGGCAATTACCGGGGGGGAGAAGGGACAACACCTGTGACCGCGGCTTGTCCAGAAGCTGGAAAGTAAAAGTGAGATTTAGAAAATATCTATATACAAGAGCTCCGCTCAGCAGGCGGCTGACGACGCCCGCTACGCTCGCGCGAGGAAAAGGCAAGAAAATGTGAAGGGGGCAGAAAGAAGAGGCCCATGATTTGGATTTGATGATGCCAAGGGCCACTTGTGCAGAGCTGGTTGCCCTGTGCCACGCTGTGCGCTTGCTGGCGCTATCACGTTCTGATCGGCAGTGCGGGTGTGATTTGGGGGAAAACGAAAAAACAATTAATATGTTAGTTCACTAATATTGAAACGAAATCATAAGCAAGTTCGTAGTGCATGAACACCAGCTGCTTGTGGTAGAGCTACGACAGAGTAAGAGTGGGCGTTTTCGACCATTTCTATTGCCCCGTTACCGACAGTTCGCCAAATAATAATTTTGGCGGTACTACTACTGTGTAC
>JAYJMJ010271029.1:0-12886 GCA_036873875.1 Laminaria ephemera | reverse complement strand
CAATATCATAGAGAACATGCGTGAGTTTATTTCACTGGAGGGATTACCATGGAAACTTCATTCAGCAAGCACTAATGGCAGTCTTGAAGAAATTGAAAATGAAAATTACAATTTGGTCTGTTATTACTTGCCAGAGGAATGTGCCGATTTGGTGTAGTGGGGTAGTGGGGTAGTGGAACAATAATGGTGTATTTTTCGCGTTTCTTTTTAATTGCAGCACTACTCGGTTTTTGCAATGGTTGCATCAATGTTAATGAGTCTGGCAAGTTCGAGCCTGTTGACGGTTATCTGTTTACACCGCATGGGAAATTTAAATTTTACAGTCGAGATAGGCTTTACAAAAAAGAGCAAAAACGCGGTCCTCAACATGGCTCGCCGGTTTACGCACGTGGGCGTAATTCAAGCGTGATACTCAAAATTAACGCTAAATCAGAATTTCTACATGTTGTTACATGGCCAGAAAAGTCGATATTTGTATTCGATCAATCACAGGCATTTTATCAAATGAAGGGTATGGAGAGACATCCTATAAAACTCTCGAACTGGGAATATGGTCAAGAGAAAAGTGGAAAACTAGTAGCAAAGGTCGCTGGGCTACACCCCTATGAATTTGAAGGTGAGTCTTCCTATTATCTGCCATTTAATATTTCATCGGACATCTCGCCTTATTTTAACAAAGCTGGGGGAACGCCAATTCAAGATACGCCAGTGAGGTTTTATATTCCCTTTACACTAAGTGGTGAACCCTATGTTATTGACGTTTGGATAAAGTATATTGTGAAAAAATCTTTGGCTATAGGAATTCCTGGCGGTGGCCCATAGACGAAGATGCGTTTAACCGCCCACCCACGTCAAGTAAGGGATAAGTGGGAACAAGGACACATAAGTGGCGGTATGAAATATCGATACTTTGCAGTGAAGAAGTAGTGGAGTAGAAGTAATGCCGAAGCCACGGTACGCGCAGATAGCGCCGGGCGAAACGCCGTTTGTGCATGGAGTAAGCCGAGTGGTAAGGCGAGCGTATTTGGTGTGGAAGGCCGCTTTCAGTCGCAGTGCCTCGAGCGTCGTATTGTGTGAGCCGATGGGCGGCACGGCCTCTGCACACAATTCGGCACCGCTTGAGCGGTCTGACTGCAAGTCATCGTTATGTGCAATAGGTGTCGTCTGTGGACAAAAGCTACAGACAAAGGTAACGCTCTGTCCGCTATTGCATTGACAAAGGTAATTCGATTCTGCCCGTGAAAGAGAGTTCAAAAAACACAGTTCGTTACAGACTATAGTCGTCTGTTGCATGACGATAAACGGATAATGTCGTGTTGAAGAAGTTTGTCCCTATCGTTACCCATGTCCCCCGATTGTTTTGACCAACGCGGTTAGGCAGAGGCGGTGGAGTTGTGCCTTGAAAAGTCGACTGAGATTGGCGCATCATGGATAGGGTCCGGCCAGTAACGGTGTCCGGCAGGCTTCAGGGAAAAAACTATGTGCGGTCGAATGAATATCTCAGATCATGACGGGGTCCGGGCGCTGCTTGAACTGATGGGCATGGACACCTGGCCCAGCCGCGACCCCCGATTTAATGTCGCCCCCACCCAACGGCTTGATGTGGTTGCGCTGGACGGTGAAGCGCCAGTGCTGCGTGAGATGCGTTGGGGTGTCACCATGACAGTGAAAGGTAAAAAGGGCCAACCAATCAAAAGAACCCTACCCAATGCCAGAGACGACAAGGTGTGGTCCTCCTACTTGTGGCGATATTTAGTACCGGAGCAACGGGTACTGATTCCAGTCAATGGCTTCTATGAATGGAAGCGTGAGAATAAAAAATTGGTGGGGGCTTTCCACATCACACCGGCCAAGGCGAATGCCATGTTCTTCGCAGGGATTTATCGTAAACCTAAAGAGGACACTGAGCTGCCTGAGGTATCGATCCTCACCACCAGTGCCAATGACTCGATGAGTCAGGTACACGACAGAATGCCAGTGCTCTTCACGTCGCAAAATGCGGCCATGCCGTGGATACAGGAAAACACCAGGGAGGCGTTGGATGAGCTCATGCAGCCGGCCAGCGATGACGCATTGACCTTCACCGAGGTCACCGATTACGTGAATAAGTCCAGCAACGAGGGAGATGAGTGTATCAAGGCGCTGGGCTAAGGGCGTACTCGACGCCCCGCTAACGGATAGCGCGTATCCATTCAATCGCAATGCAGAAGCGGTCCCACAGTCGTATACTGATGTCGAGTGTGCGGAGGGGGGTGGGGGTAAATTCCCTAGCGCGCCACGCCGGTGATGGCGGCTATGGTCGTGACGGTCTTTTGTTAAGATCGTGCAACAGAACACGAACGCGGGAATGGTCTTCGGCACCAATGGGATGAACAAGATCGAAGAAACCCTGATTGGCGTGGTCAGCCGCGTGACCTATCACAACCCGGAAAACGGGTGGTCGGTGCTGCGCCTCCAGCCGTTGAACGCGCCAGCGGAACAAGAAACGGTGACCGTCCATCAAACCCAGGTGTTTGCGGGCGCTACGATGGCATTCAGTGGCATCTGGACCACCAATCAGAAGTACGGGCGTCAGTTCCAGGCCTCTCAGGCGGTTGAGCGAAAGCCCGCCACCACCGCGGCGATAGAGAAGTACCTCGGATCGGGATTGATCAAAGGGGTAGGGCCGAAAACCGCGAAGCAAATCGTCAAGCACTTTGGCCCTGACACCCTCGAGGTCTTTGAGAACGACATAAAGCAACTGACGAAAGTCCCGGGGATCGCGTCTCGGAAACTGGTGATGATCGAAGCGGCCTGGGTTGAACATCGGGCGATCCGGGACGTGATGATGTTTCTTCAGGGGCACGGGATCAGTACCCTGTTTGCGGTGCGGATTTACAAAATGTACGGGGAAGAGTCGATCACGGTTGTTGAAACGGACCCGTACCGATTGTCGAATGACGTCTACGGCATCGGTTTTTTCTCGGCCGACAAGGTCGCCCTGAGTTTGGGGTTTGCGATTGATAGTCAGCAGCGCATTAACGCCGCGATTAAACACGTGTTGGCGGCCAGTCGCGAACACGGGCACTGTTATCTGACGCACGCCCAGATTCATCAGGGGGTCAAAGCGCTGATTGAGCTTGATCTACAGGATCGATTGTCGAAAGATCTGGCGGCGATGCGAGAGAACGACCAACTGCGCGTGCGAACGCTGGTGGTGAATAACGTGGAGAATTCCTGTTTCTATTCAAAATCGTTGTTCTACGATGAGTCCTCGGTGGCTGAACGTGTGGCGTGCTTGCACCAGACCGTGACCATCGATCAGGACCGGGTTTCTCGTTGGCTTGAGCAGTACTGTGGACGCAAAGAGGTGGCCTTAAGCGACGAGCAGCAGCACGCCGTGCGGGGGGTGGTAAAGCACGGTTTCTCGGTATTGACCGGTGGGCCGGGGTGCGGGAAGACCACGACCACGTTGGTCATTGTCCGGTTACTCGAAGCGATGGGCCGTAACGTGTTGTTGGCCGCACCAACAGGGCGTGCCGCACAGCGCATGACCGAGGTCATCGGTCGTGAGTCCAAAACGATTCATCGAATGTTGGTGTGGCAAAACGGGGTGTTTCAGCACAATGAAGGCTCGCCCTTAGCGGGGGACTTTCTGATCGTCGATGAATGCTCCATGCTCGACATCAGTCTGTCCGCCTCGTTGCTGAAGTCGGTGCCGCTGGGGTGTCAGGTGTTGTTTATCGGCGATGCCGATCAATTGCCGTCGGTGGGGGCAGGCAACGTATTGAAAGATATTATTTCGTCCGATGCCATCCCATGCTACCGGTTAACCACGGTGTTTCGGCAAGCCAAGCAGTCGCAAATTATTCAGTACGCCCACCAGATTAACCAAGGTCAGACGCCGGCGATCGGGTCGCCGTTTAACACGCCGGCGGTGTGGCAAGACGGTTCGGATTGCTTGTTTTTTGATTCGGATGAAGCGACGCAAGCGCAAATGGGGTTCATCTCCAACGTAAAGCGATACTTTGACTGGAAGCAGTCGGAACTGGAAAAGCTGACCGAGCACTCACCGTTTGAATTTCGGACGGATGAGGTGATTACATCGGCCTATGAACAGGAGTTCACGGTGCCTGAGAAATTTGCCCACGTCGATTTGGAAACACTGCATAAGTCCGACAGAGACATTGATGCGCTCAAAGCGGTGCTTCGGGATGTGCACCCGTGGTCCTCACTGCACTACGCGCTGTCGTGCGTCGACACCGTCGTTAAGCTTTATCTGGAGTGGATACCGAAGTATCAAGGGCGGGAGACGGAAATGCAGATCCTGACGCCGATGACACGAGGGTCACTGGGGACGGTGAATTTAAACCGCGTGATTCAGGAGAAGGCAAATCCGGCGGGGCCAGGTAAATGTCAGTTGACCCTTGGTGAGCGACTGTTCCGGGAGGGGGATCGTGTTATTCACCGACGCAACAATTATGATCTGAATGTGTTTAATGGCGACATCGGTAAAATAGTCAGCATCGATAACGAACATCTTACCTGCGTGGTGTCGTTCTATCCCGATGGGCGGATCGTTGACTACAAGAAAGAAGACATCACCGAGCTTGATCTCGCTTACGCGATTACGATTCATAAATCCCAAGGCAGTGAGTTTAAGACGGTCATCATTCCGGTGCTGACGCAGCATTTTAAAATGCTGTACCGCAACCTGATCTATACCGGGCTCACCCGAGCTAAGAGTCTTGCGGTGTTTGTTGGCACTCGCCGAGCGCTTTCCATGGCGATCAAGCAGCAAGACACCAGTCTTCGTCAAACGGCGTTGGAAACCCTTATTCGGAAGGAATTGCGGTCGACGTAACTTGCAGGCAGCCGGAGGCCCACCCTGCCTATCGTCTGGCGTACCATCGACGAAGGACCGCACAGCACACTGATGCTGGCCACAGGAGACAGCCAATACTCCATTTCACGCGTTGTGGAAATCGTGACAATCGATTAGTGGTTTACCTTTTCATAATAAGCTGTAATTATATACAGTATATGCATACACTCTTTCGACAATTGAACCACAAGAACATCAGGCTCGATGAGGCCGCTTCTGGTTCGGGTGAAGTGGTCGGGGTGATGACTAGATCCGGCACGGCTCACTATGTGCGTTGGATGGGGTTTATCACTCGTACCGATGCTAGGCGGTCAAACGGCAAATCCGTCAAACTCGTGATTTCTCGGGTTGATGGGGCTGACCTGGAGCCAGGACACTACGTCCAGGGATGTCTGCTGGCCGATGGGGTGTATGCGGTACTGGATAGTGAAGTGGCCATGGTGAGCGTGAACAATTCATGATTCAAATGGCCATGATGGGCGGACATTCGCTCATTGATTATTAGGGTGATCGAGTATGCGCCGCTTGCGCCACATCGGACCCTCACCATACGCTATTAACGGTGAAAATCGGGTAAGGCATAAGGCACGAGATGAGTACACATCACGAGTTGAACAACCTAACGCACTACCGAGAGGCTATCTCGGTGTTGCAAGCGCTGGCATAAACTGACTGCACAATGGGCTTAAAATACTCGCGTCCATTCGACCGGACTGCCTACTAAGCAACGTCGACCGCAATACCGATACCACTATGTCGTATTCAATTTATCAAGGCATTTCGGCTGACGATCCTGTGAAATTTGCAACACGATGCACTGGCGTGTGTGAAGGTGGAGGGTGTCGATTGCGTCCATAATGAGCCCTCCCGATGGCCGTGTTCGGATGGGCAGACTCTGATTCAAAAGCGGCTGACGATGGGGTTCAGTCTGAGGCCGCTGACGAGCATCAACAAACAGACCTCTCTTCGTTAATGTGGCAGTGGTTTGAAAAAGATCCGGTCACGGCGATAGTTGAGGTCAACAGATGTCCCGAGATAAAAGACAACATGCTGTGCATGGTGACCCATCTTTAGAGCGGAAAAGATCCGGAGGGGCTAAGAGACTTTATTCTCTCAAAGGAACGAAGACGAACAAAGGATCATGGCAGCTGAAGTGTTGAGCTCGTTGCTGGATGATTTTTGGTTTGATGACGTAGAAGCCGCCTTGGCGTGGGCAAAGAATCTTCATGGCGAGCAAGCACGGAAAGCCGTCGCCACGATTAAACTGATACGTCCCTCCTAAGTGAGGTGAGGGTAATCGGTTGGTCACCGAACGGGGGAATTCCCAGTAGCGGAGATGAAAAAAATCATGCATGGACTGTCAGCAGTGGGCACCAATGCGCTGTCGACAGGTCGGCGCCGTCAATCTCTCGTACTGAACGGGTGTTTTTATCCACCTTTCTATCACGTCCGTCGTGAATCGATCATATTCGCTGCCATCGATTCGATAGCGTCCAGCTGTGTCTCATCAAGTACTGCGATCGCCGATGCCATAAACGCCTCAAGATAGGAGACCTGCGCTTCGGTTCTGTGATTGCTCGCGACGTGGTTCATCGCTTTCTGATATTCCTTCAGAGTGGCGAGTTTGTTTTTGACCACTTCACGTTCAGTTTTTAGGTGGCCTTGTTTATCCATCATGCGTCTGATGTGTACCTGTCTTTCACGACCAATAGGATCGCCGTCGCGTGGTTCGCTGGACAGACGGGTCAAATTTGCTTTAATGCTCCGAGAGGTTTGATTTATTTCCTCAAGCAGGCTGATCAATAGTGCTCTGTTGTTGCCAGCCGTTCTTAACTGGTTTGCAAAATTCTGATTCATGTTGTTTTTGAAAATCCTTTGAGTGATCTGATGTATTCCCTGATAAATACAGATTTGATCCAAAGCGTCGATGCGCGACTGGGTGTGTTTACACTAGCCAGCGGCTAATCGTTTTACCTTTCTCATGGAGCCTTCGATCAGACGGTTATTGCTGGAGGCGTCATGGCTAGGTGCTGTGTCATGGCGTGTTGGTGTGGTCGTACCTGGCGTAAACAACCGGGTTGAGCGCCTTATCCCTGTTAGGGCTTTATTATTTCTTCGCACACGATGATACATTCAGAAATTATTTTCTCATGGTCGACCACTGAACCGATACTAAGTACGGGATACCGTATTGAAAGATTGCTGAGTATACGAAGGTTAGCGCTGTCTATTGCACAGGGTAGTGCCGCAAAGAAAAGGTAGGAGGCGTTAGTGAATGGACGCCAGCTCATGTACCGCACCATACCGTGATGAATGAGGCTCGGCGAGTTGTGACTAAATATTCGTACTGGCGTTTAAAAGGATGTGTCTTTTTCATTATATTTAACATAATTATTGATACCCGCACTATAAAGGGTGAGTAATTTGATGTACTCACTGAACAGGGGAGGTAGTTCGCCTGGTTCGTATGTCACCCGTTTGTTTGGGTTGTTTACGAGGTCTGAGTCGGTGTCGTCACCGTCACCACGGCGTTTTTGGCCATGTTTCTATCCACACGAATGCACGCTCATCCATCCTTAACGGTGAGGGATCACAGACGCTCTGATGTCGGTGCTAGTGAGTGAATGCCATACCTTTACCCATAACCATAATCCCACACTGTGGGGTAGTGATAGGGCTTCAAGCTTTGTTAGTCTATTAATGCGTCGACCTGTGCCAATAAGTTGTGAATGCGAACTACCTCGAGGCTATGACCGGTTCGTTTTGCCATCGTATGCGATGAGTTCAGTAGTCGTTTCGCGGAGGACATTCTATTTCGGGCGATCAGGACGCGAGCGTAGTTGGTCATGATTGAATTTAATTTTAAGGTCATTTCGTTGCGTCTTGCTATCGCCATGGCACGGGTTAATAGACGACCTGAGCCTATGGTATCCCCGACCGTAAGCAGCATCGTGCCTTGAGCGTGCGATACCTCCACTAGCAGTGACGACAGTCCCATCATTCTGGCGTAGCCTTCAACCTCTCTCAGCTTGGCGCGGTCTTCGGAAGCTCGGGGGAGAGGGTTCTCTTCAAAGTGTTGCGATACCCATACCTCGGAAATCAATATGCGATGTCGTACATCTTCATGGCCCCCTGACTCTGCATAGTCTCGAGCGCGCTTCAGCAACTGCTGAGCCTCTTTACTGTTCTCACGCGCCACCAGTCGCGCGTAGTGGTGGATCATGACAGAGAGCGCTCGTACTTCGTCGTCTTTCTCTAATTCGGAGATTACCCAAGAAAAACCATCGCGAGCTTCTTTTAGTCGACCCTGTAATTGTGAAATTAGAGCCTTGTAACCGGTTGCAAGAAGCAGTACTCGCTTTCCTATGCCTTTTTCATTTGTGATGATCTCTTTGAGGCGTCGATTGGCACTATTGAGTCGGCCTCGTTCCAATTGAATGATCGCCAGATTCAACGACAGCATGTTGTGCATTGGGCCGTTGTTGAAATCTCCTTCTATCTTTGTATTGATTTTTATAGCCTGTCGAATATGGCCTATTCCATCAATGAGGGATCCCTGCACAAGGCATATAACCGCCACCTCATTATAAAGCCAAACAATTTCATCGAGGTATAACGCATTGATCTGAGTCTCCCGAGCCCCGGTATCGTTTGCCGGGCTTTCGGAATTATGTACTTCCCAGGCTTTGCGGAGTATCCAGCGTAATCTAACTTTGTAGGTTTCAAAATGACCCCGCTTGCGTGTGAATTGCATATTTGTTGTTTGATCGTCAAATCTTGAAACGGCGGCTATTGACAGGCACGTTCGAACCAGCGACATGGCAGCTCTCAGTGCCTGTACCCGCGTCACTAAGTCGTCGTCAGTAAATATTGGCATGTCGCGTGCCGCGTCTTGGTGTCGTATATCGGGGTATTGGCTGAGGCCAAGTAACAACCGTCTTAAAAAGATATAGCCTTCACGCGACAGTCGAACCACTCTGGAAGACATCGATGCATACAATGTGGGTGCAAAATTATTTGCAGTAACCGGGGGCGCGGTCAGGTGTCCAAGTCGTTCAAAACAATAGGTTTGGATTTGACGATGTAATGCGTATCGATACTCTAGTTCAGCCGGCCATTTTTTGAAGGTTTCTTGATAGCCAGCCAGTTCATGAGTCGGGTCAAGGGCTTTATCGTCGTTTTCTCGGATGGCAACTTTAAGGTTCTTGTGAAGACGGATTAATTTGGGGTGGGGCCGTAGTCGAAAGACCAAACCTCGATCACTTAGAACGGCAAGCGCCCGCGCCACCATCCGTCGGCGACTGAGCTGACCATCCATCGAAACCGTATTGAAATACTCTCTGATCTCGGGGAGTCTAACGATAACATTCGGGCTGACAGGACATCCAAGAACCGCGATGTTCCGAATTAACAGCATGTGTAATTCGTGATCATAATCGATATTACCAATGAGGGAGCGTTCTCGGTAGACGTTCATTACCGACTCAAGGACCATCTCCTCTTTTTGAGATACGCTTGCGTTAAGTAGGTGCGAGACTGTATTTCTAAGGAACGTGTTGGCGGTAGTACCGCCGCGAAAAAACTCCCGGTCGTTGAATATAAGATATTCTGCCGCTGCCATCAAAATAGTGAGGCAGTATCTGTTGCCACGCAGTGCTTGTCCTAAGTTAATCCAATCACGCGCGTCAGCGTTAGACGTGGAGCTGTCCTGTGGCTTATAAAAGTTTAACAGGAAACGGTTGTCTGCTTTTCCTGCGTAATGACCGGCTTGAGGAATGTTGAATTTGGTGATCAACGCCGCCGGTAAACCACAGTGTACGAATGCCGACACAATCTCATGGTTCATGGTATGTCGGGAGTTGTGATAAATTTTATTCACGGTAGGAGGCTCATTCTCAAACCATGATTTCGCTCTACGTTCTACAAGTTTCTGATAATGCTCTTGGGCTTGATGCGTTATTTTGGTAAGGCAACGTGGATCGAGGTTTGTATCATCTCGGCGAATGAAGAGCGCCAGCGCGAGAATGGGAAAGTTGTCCACCAGGAACTGAGTGGGGCTAACTTGATAGGTATTGTGTATAAAGTTTATCCCGATGTCGCGTTTATCATCGTTCAATCTTGTTGGTATTTTCAGCCTTAACGCTCTTATATCGAAGCGTTCTTTCTCTTTGTCTGGTGCGTTTTTACCTATGTGGAAGAATCGCTGAAGCCGGTCATCGTCGGCGAATATGCTGCCAACTTTGTCCAAGGAACCGATGGCCAAAAGATCAAACGGAATTTCAGCGGCTTTCTTCGAAGACATGAATCTTAATACCTGCGATATTTCGAGGTTTTTTGCTCTTTTTTGGTCGTCGAACAGTTGTTCTATCGCGTTAAAAGCGAGTAATAGTCTGGGTTGAATACAAAGCCCAAATATCCTTTTTTTACTTAAGGTTCTAGCGAGTGTTGAGAACTCCAACATTAGGTCTGAAATGGTGTGTAGTCTCGGTTTTTCGTGGTCACGAAGTTCCTTTTCATTGCTTATTTGAAGTATCACTTCATCAAGGATACTCTTGTGTTTTTTCAAAATTTCCACGTCATTTTTTCCCAATGCTTTTGATTGCATTTCGACAGGTGGTGGATCTTCACCCGAAAAAAGCATATTAAGAAAAATTTGACGGTGAATCTCTTTTGCTCCGCTTAGGTTGAGCATTGCGCCCGCATAGGCCTCTTGAACATCCTGGTCGAACGCGTTGAGATCGGGTTGGCCTAATGCGTCAAGCGTACTCACCGCTTCGCGCAAGCAACGCACGGTCATGTCGAACACAGAAGCAATCTCGGGAGAAAACGACAGGTTGATGAAAATTGAAGAAACGAAGACAGGTTTCGCCTTTACGATGTGTTCTCCGTGCCGAAAGTGTGCTGCGCTTATGTAGCTAGTGAGCCCAAGGCGCGTGGCTAACGTGGAAAATAGAATCCCTTTTCCTTGTCCTCTCGAGGCCGCTATTGTGTGAAATCGACGCCCTGCGTGATAGGTTTTTGAATAGGGTAAGGTGGCAACGTCGTAGATGAATGAATCGAAAACCCGCACCCCCGTTCGGTACTTAGGGATGAAGGCATACGTCTCTTTAGCATCGGGTTTGGGACGTGGTGCTGTTCGGTGTCTGCAATGCGAAAGGTCAGTGATCACACTCTCTACACGATGACGAACGTGACGCGCAGGCAGAGTAATTAGAAGTCGACGTTGCAGTTCCTTGTGGCTAATCTCGGTGTTGGTCTCACTACTGCCAGAGCGGTCTGTTCGCTGTCGCCCCCCGATAATTTGCTCGAATTGTGCTTCACGGTGAGGTGGTTTTTCTTGCCAATCCTGCCACCACGAGCGCCACTCCTGTTCCAGTCCGTCAAGCGAACCGCATAAGGTTGACGTCATAAAGGCGCCTTTCAGCCCTTTGCAAGTGGTTTGCAAAGCACTTAGCACGCGCAATGCCTCCGCTAATGAATGGACCTCAAAGTTCTGTACTGAAATTCTAAGGACTTCGGTTAATAATTCGGTATAGAAGCCTGTGTAGACTGAGCCCTCTGTTTTAACATTGCGGTGATTCGTGGAAGCGGTTGATTCGCTTCCACGTCGGTTTGTAAACAAGCAATTTTTGAGACAAGGCATATAATGCCCGTCTGGATTGTTGGGATTAAATTTCTCCCCATCCTTACCGTAGTGATCCAAAAATACCGGTGGGTTTACTCCAAGCAGTATGGCAAGTGCTGGATCTGAAGCTGTTTCCTTATCGCTTAAGACGAGATCATCGCCAATGACACCGACGTCCTTTATGAGTCTTTCCAGAGTGGTTAGTGGCACTCGAAAGTGCAGTGGCCCACAGCGTCTGGGGTTCGTTTGACTGTCTTGGTGTAGGTATTTTTCTCGTTGCAGTTCCTTCTGGTCAACATCCCCGTTGTTGATAGAATCGTACCGTGCTTTTGCTATCTCTTCAGGGGATAGGTTGATAGATGTTGATTGTTTTTCAACCAATTCTAGAATAGATTTTTTCCTGCCATTTATCGACTCTTCCAGACTGGTAATTAGGGATGAAATTCGATGTAACCAGTCCAACGAGCGCAGTTCAGATGGGTCATCCATTTCGTGGTTTACTGACGCAAAAACGGGGACCTCGCCACTACCATAAAAAATGGTGTGCGCGCCGTATCGGGTATAAAGACCGGCGGCCATTTTTGCTCGGCTGTCAAAATCCTTTGTGGCCGACATTAACACGATGGCTCTGTATCCAATCAGTCGATCTTGATCTGATATAAATTGACGCAAGGGTCTCAGTAAATCGGTTTCCTCCATGCCGAGCCCTAGAAATAGAATCGGGGTGCTGGCAAATGCCATCAGTATGCTTTCATCCACTATTTCACGATTGGGGTCATCGCGAAGGTACATATCCATGTAGTCCCTTTCAGTGATCACAATACTGTCGGTTTTTGTGGCCCTACCATGAAGATGGAATATATTGGCATCGGCCCCTGTACCCCCCACGGCGAAGGTGAGTAAATCAGCTGATTGCTCGCTAGAAAAAGTGAGATCGCGCATGACACCGCCAATTCCGTCGGTACGAAAAATGTACGGATTTTTCGCCACGTCACCCTCGGGTATTGTTGAACTCTGGCGCTCGAATTGACGATATCCTCGGTCTTGATACATTCGTTCTATTTCAAAGTCGTAGTTTGTAGTCAAGAAGCGATTGATGTGAAGTTTTCCGGCCAATTTCACGAGAGGATCAAATCGATTGGCTATAATCGATCGGCGTGAATTATAATCAGCATTGGTCAGTGGCTTTGTGAGGTCGACGTTGTCGAGCAAGTCGGACAGTGGTTTTTCACTTAACTGCCAAATCATTGGTACGAGAAAGCGTGAAGTCGGTGTTAAGAATATTCGTGTAGGTAATCCGCTTGATGCGACAACAGAGCTTGGCCCACTGATTGACCCAATGCATATGGCAAAGGTTTTGAGCTATGTGGAAACCGCAAAAGCTGAAGGTGCGACTG
>JAYJMJ010271004.1:0-12888 GCA_036873875.1 Laminaria ephemera | reverse complement strand
CAGCGAGCAAGACTTTTGCGACGGTCCACAGGAAGCACGGCCGGACTCTGACCAGACCAGAAGGCGTCCAGGCCATCCCACCAGCGACGGCTCTCGGGCCCTAGGTACTGCTCGAAAACTGCAGAGTCGATACCTGCATGTCCCGCAAGGTTTTGCGTGTCTTCGAGGTAACCAATGGTGGCCAACTCCCGGACATATGCAGCGCCCTCCACGTGCATTCTCTCTATTACATCGAACGACCGCTGCAGCCCTGCGGTGTGGTTTTGACCGTGGAGCACCAGCATGTGCCGAGCGAAAGCAGCGGCATCCAAGTAGGCGAGCCGGCCGCCCTCCCTTTGGTCATCGCTGTTGTCGTCCTCGATCTTGCCTGATCGGCCTCAGTGTTGGTATTTATGAACCCGTCCCGCCCTTATCCGTCAGCTTCGGCCACGGATCTATCACCTCGTGTTTGGTTCCGGCCTGTCAAGGGCTCCCTCCTCACCCTTCCGTCCTAGGCTGAATACGTTAAAACAACACCGCTTCGAAGGGACCACTTCCGTGGTAGTTTATTCATCTGGGCCGCAGCTTGCGGCGAAACAACCGGGGCCTCGCAGTGGCGGCGGCGTAGCTAACCCCGCGGCGGGCGTGTCCACAGTAGTGACGCCCCACACGCCACCAAGCGTCCCACCTGGCACCTAATGAGACCAGCCAAACACTAAAATAAACTCACAATACAAGTGAACAAATAACCACCCGGAGGGCGCAGACTAGCCGGCACCCCTTCTCAGCGGCGCGCCACCGGCTACCACAGTGCGCTGACTGATTTGTTGACTGATTCGTTGGAGGAAATTTCACACGTTCGGTAGGCGGATGTGCCATTGAACCTATCGCTCGTGGTCAACCTTCGGTAGTATCTCAGCGACGACGCGGGTATGGGTGATCGACTCCACCGTTGCTAGGGGGGGCAATGACTCGTCGCGAGCTTGCTCTCGCGCACCATCCGTTGCCCGATACCAGGTATATGGGTACCGGCCGTATTCGGTACTCAAAGAGCTGTTGGCGCCTTCCGCCGAACATTATGTTGTTCCAACAGCATAGGTGTCTTCGCGCCGGCTGAGGGAATGCGTCATACACACCCGGGGCCTTTTGAAAAAGGGCGAAACATAGTCGACACGTTCGGAAGCACGAGCCCTAGATGGTAAATTTGACGAAAAGACGAGCCGACGTACCGCCCGCGAGGCAGTTTAGCAAGGTTGACGCGGAATGCGGTGTCAGAGATATCAGCTCGTGCGTGGCTTTAGCTAAATTACGAGCTGAAACGCACCAGCATGTGTAGGGCGTTAGCGACGTCGAGGTGACACAACGCGCTAGCGTGGCCTGCATGGATGACTCATGGCCGGCGGTAGAGCCATGCTACGGTACAGGGGGTACTTTTCGGACAATTTTGTTTCTGACCGACGGGTAGGATCCCTTTTCCATCGAGGAATTACCAAGTATTGTTGTAATACTATTTGTAGTGAACTCTTTTGTCGTCGTTTGCGGAGTGCGCGAACAAATGATCTCACAGAACTCGACTCTTGAGGTGAGGTATGGAGCTCCGCATGCTATAAATTGAGAAAACTAGGCACCCCCTCTACCGTAGCATGACTAGGTACGTGGATATACATGTAGCTTGTAGTCCGAAATCCGAAAAACGGTCTGGACGAACACAAAACAGTCCTTGGCCGGTTCTTAGGGAGGAACGTTCTTGTCTCCCCAACAAACAGGCCAGCACCGTCGTCGCTGGTTTATGGGCGTGCTATGTTGTGATATTTTGAGTTGAAGACCACAACGAAGGTCGTTTGTGAGGCGGGGGCGTGAGGAGGACAGCAATCCGGCAATAACGAGTGACGGCTGAGAAGGAGACACCAGAAGGGGGCGCGTACAAGCCGGATCGGCTTGTAGTTCTCTCTCCCAGTCGAGTTAGCATCACACGGCCAATTTGACGGAGATGATTATACTCTGGTAACTATAGGTATGCTAGTGCAGTGCGGTCGACCTAATCGGAACGCGTGGTAGGGGGTGGTATCTCCAGCAAAGGTACCCCAGATGATGCAGATGTGTTGCCATTCTCAGATGGATTTATTCACGGTAGGCACGTGGTCGAACGCGCTTACGATTTCACTCTAAACACAACAGAAGACGGCAGAGGGGGCTGCCAAGGGTCGCTTGGGACGGTGTTTAGTCGACGGCGGTGGATGGTCGCCAAGCAGGTGGAGACTTTGGCACCTGAAGACAAACAATGCAATCAATGGCGGCCCGCACAATGCCAGCCGCGGGCGTGTCAGCGATCTGGCGATGCGCACGGATTGAATAGCCCCCCGACAGTAGAAAACGGGGCGGGAACACTGTTGGAGATGATACATATAAAAGTGCAGTCATGGACGCAACCTACACTCGAGCCTGGTCTCGGCTGCATGCGAGCCTAATATAGACGGGAGAGGGTGATTTCGAGGCCCAAAGTCCGTTACACATCCCCGTAAGTCTAATCCTGGGTAGGGAACCGGTCGAGATCGTGGGGGGGAAGAGTGTACTCACTTCATGCATAGCCGTAGTCGTATGACCATTGCCCTTCGCATCCCTACAGTGTCGAGAGAAGTCGAGACCGTGGGGGGCGGGGGGTGGTGTGGAGAGGCTTGTTAGCGCAACCTCGACCATGTATGGCGGAAGGGTACGAACGGACGTGCGAAATAAGTTTTCTACGACCCAGTACCGGCGTCGTGAGGGTTTCCAAGGGAGGTGACAACGTTCGCTACGACCATGGAAGCCGCAACATCGCGGATAATGCCTGTGTTGCCAGAGGTACCTGGTGGAAGAAGTCATCAAAAGACGAGGGGAGGGACAAGATCAGAAAACTCTCCGTTTGGAGCGGACCATGCACAGAATACTCGCGGGTTTCGCTGTCTACAACAAAACAGTGTCGTGGATGGAGCACACCAGCTCCACCAATGCCCGAGTTGAACGCCCCGGTGGAGCGTGGCAAAATCAATCACCTTTGGGAGAAAACAAATGGCCACCGATATTGGTGCTCCATGCTTGGGAAGCTCCCGGCAGTCGCTATTGGATTCAGGCAGCTGAAAAAGAACACGATATCGTGGATGGAGCGCGCAAGCTCACCAACTCCGGCAGCCTGTGTAGAACACTCAGGTGAAGTTGATGCCCGCCTCCCTTGACGGAGTCAGGAAGCTTCACCGCTGCGGGTACGTATGTAGGAAATGGTCGTTTAGTTGGCCCTGCCTTCGGATAGGAAATCGCTGTTCAAATGGTGCTGCTTTGGTGGTGCTCAAGCGTGTATCTCTAAGCGGTGACTGCGATACCTCAAACAAGGCCACACAGCACCACACTCACTCAACGATATACCCGAAATCAAACACGAACAAACCACCACACCACACCACAACAATTATAGGGCTAGGTTCGCAAATCCTCGCCACAATTGCGATCTCTTGTAGCTGGAAACGGTGGGGAATGCGGTCCTCCACACAAAACGCTGTACGAAGTATACGTTTGATACTTTAGACGGTCCCATCAGTCAATAGATCGAACGGGATCCGATGCCATCGAGGGCGACCCAACTGACGTAGAAGAGGTGGCAAATGGGTTTGTTAAGTTTCTCGTGCTCAAGCATGGCGTCGACATATTTCACGAGGGGATTCCAGTTGAGAATATCGACGGGTGGTTTATGTGGTTGGGACCGAGCGCCAATCAGAGTATACGTAAACATGCGGAGGCAAAGTTAGGTCAAGAATTTGACCAAGGCAGCGGTAGAGGGGATGTTATACTACGTTATTACATCATTTTCAATACTACGTATAGGCCACTCGCGCTACTGTCTCTGTACCTCGCTCAAAAACGGACATTAACACATTATGTTGGCGCAGCGCGGGAACTAGTTCCATTACGGTGGTGCATATCGCGTAACCCAAAAGCGAAAAATCTTAACATTGCAAATACATAGTTTTGACACCCTACAGCGCGGGAAGATAAAAAGACCAACCCGCGATAGCACTAGGTGTCGAGCACCAATTGGAGATACCTCATCGATCAACCCGGCCGGTCTGTTTCGGTTCACATCTCCGCCATGGTCGTTCTTGGGTTGGGACTCAACCTGTTCTTCACCGCGAAATAACTCAAATCGATGGTAACCACCATCCACGGGACGGGTAACCCCTACCTGCATTCGACAGAAACAACTCGCTTCCGTTAAACGAACACCCGGAACATGGGTCGGTGCTTGTACCACGTGCCTCTCCGCACGACTGAGACTTCGTCAACAACATCCGCTGTAGCTCTGACAGCAACGCCCAAACAGAAAGGCGTACTCGAGCGGCCCGGACAGGCGCTTGCAGCCCTTCCTGGGACGCGTGCTACGATGAACGTATCACGAGTTGGCGAAGCTGTTTCTGACCGATGGGGTTCCTCGACTGAGGGACTGTCCACTGTCGCTGGGATACCGTGTACGTTCAAACAGAATAGTTCCATACCTAGGCCATGGGGTTGATCGTGGGTTTGCATTTTCCTTGTTTATCGAATTCAACTTTTGGGCGAGTTGTGGAGCTTGTCAAGGGGGGAGCCTCATAAGCAAATGGTGCACCCTCTACCGTAGCATGCGTCCTATATTTCTGCTAAATGATGGAAAGTGCACACCGGAAGGGGTCACTGTCGCAAAGAATGGAGAACCTACGTTCGGAAATGCAGGGTATGGTGTATGAGAACTTGGATTGCCTCCTGGAGGAAGACGCGTCATTGATGGTAGCCGGGACGTCATCACCCGGGGCTACGGCGCCATCGCCGGAGGCTGGAGTGCCAATGTGAGGGGCCGGACCGTCATCACTAAGGACTGGGACGTCATTTCCAGGGGCGGAGGCGTCATGACCAGGGGCGGTAACAACATCAGCTGGGCCCAGAACATCACCACCACCACAGCCTGGAGTGTCATCGCCAGGCGTAAAACCTGTTATTTCGCCCGGGGTCGCACCTGCTATTTATCACGGGGTGGCACCTTCTTCCTCGGTTGGGGTCGCACCGGATGCAAGCAACCCCGTGGCCGCCAGGACGAGACCCAATACAAACATCGATAACACTTTCAATAGCGCGCGCACCGAGGGAGCACTAGGGGCAAGCCCTATGGCCTATTGTGTTGCTTCATCTACACGAATAGTAGATACCGCTTCGGTCGTACAAGGCATTCACGTACGCCGCTTCCGACCCTGACGACAAAAGGTTCTCGGCGGAGAAACGCAGAGCTATCAAAATCCTTAACAAAGTACCAAGATCCCATCCGTTCCCCGGAACGTTGGCATCTGAAGCCGCCAGATTATCATGGCCCTTGCTAAGACGGGGTTGCACCTAGATTGTTCTAGGCTCCTCACGTGAGTAGCTCTATGTACCCTACCGAAAAGCTGACTTTGTGAGAAAACGAAAGTGCAACCCGATGATCAATTCCATGGCAGATGGTATTGTACACAAAATGACATTCCAAATATGTTGGGTAGCTCCTCACAGTGAAGAGGCTCCGCCCCGTCAGTAAGAAATATTAGGTTGGTCAAAACGAGCTGCCCCTATCGTAGAATTCGTTTCTTCATCTGGGATCATCAGGGTATCAGCATTTGCATTCACTGGATCAAATTCTTCTGGGACTACCGGGTAATTATCGTATAGGATCGCTGAGTCATCAACAACCGGGATCGACGGATCAACACCGCTTGCTCCATCAGGGGCAGCATCAGTCGCTCGTGACTTGAGCCCGGCCCTCACCTTCAAACGGCCCAAGCTCGGCACAGAGACCGACCGCCAACTGACGAGAGCTCACACGCTCATGACAGTAGAACGATGACCGCAAGCAAACCCCGTAGGGGGGTCCGCGGATCCCACACAGGACGGCCGAGAGCCACTTGCGACATTACAGCATTGTGGGCTGGTACTTTAATTTCCCAATATAATGCAGAAGTGTCTACGAGTACTACAGTGGGAGATACTGATATTTTCATGTCTGCTTGTTTTGAGTTTACTCTCTGGGCATCGTAGCGGAAATAGTTGGCTCTAAGATAGCGAATTTCCTTCACTACAACAGTCATCCGTGTTGTGTGTATTTTTAGAGTTCTGGCACGTGACGCAGAAGTAGCTAGGTCATTCTACTCATGACTTGATATAACAATTTGTTTCAGTTTGGTGATTGTTCATTTGAAAATTTGACTGATGTCGCCTCCATCGCGGGGTCGTAGCAGGGATGGTGCCTACTACAACGGTAGTCAATACCATCTAGTTTCTGAACAATAACACAATCGTGACGCACTCACATGATAAACCCAGCTTTAATAGCTCACAAAGCAGCAACACAGGTCGACGAGTGGCGAAGGAGTACGTACGGAAGATCTTGTGCTGCACACTCGAAAATATCATAGTCTCAGATCACCAACTTTGTAAATGCTAAGTACGTACTTAATTGGACTGCTAGTTTCTGGAAATATAAACTCAGAGCAGTTCTCGGGCTTGCATCCCAGTCCCCGCAAAACAACTGACGTGTAGCTCGGGGTGGCGTGTCTTTAGCTAGCCGTGGTACCCGCAGCTATGACAGCGCTTGCGCGATCGAGGCTCATATCCTGTTATCGTTTGTCGTGTGAATTTGCTTGCCGCTGCTTTCGAAACGAGATACGACCGCGTACTGCATTTGTATTCGAGCACGAACATTCAGAGCATTCAACTAATGCTGTTGGAGTGAAATATGCACTGCACATTCTCGGATAGCATACGAAAACATATTGCAATGAGGCAATGCGGCGAAGCTTTCACTCTCCCAAATGATTCTTCTTGTATAATCGTTGGGCGCGGTAGCATGTCTGGGAGGGTGATGTACATTCATTGGATTTCTGTGGGACGCTCCATGGGACGTCCAATGATATGTCTCATGGGATGTTAAAGACGCATGCGACGTCCCATGGGACGTCCCATGGGATCCATTGGGATCGGTACATCCCCATGGGATGTGCGATGGGATGTCCCATTAACAGAGAGGTCCCATCGGACGTCCTATGGGAACCTATAGGGTCCTATGGAATGTCCGATGTGATGTCGACGCCTAGGACACACGGCCACAATCCCATGGGACGTGCCATGGGATTTCCCTCGGGCAGAGAGGTTCCATGGAACGTCCTAACCTATATATATCCTGTGGGATGTCCGATGTGATGTCGACGCATATGGCACACGACCACAATCCCATGGGACGTTCCATGGGGTTATGGCACGCCCCATGGGCTTATGGCTGTCCCATGGGTTTCATCATCCAATGGTACGTCCCATGAGCGATTCCCATGGCATACCATGCGATGCTGCGTAGCACCTCTCATGGGACGTCGCATGAGCCCTTTGATACCCCAAGGGTCAAATGTACCCCGTAGACATTACCATGAGACACCCAATAGGTAGTGTCCATGAGTCATCTCATGGCATGCTGTATGTAATGATACATCCCATAGCCGTCCCATTAGTCGTCCCACGGTACATTATGAAGAAGATGCTAATGAAAACAGGATGACGGTAGTACGACAGTATATCGAGCAGATAATGTGTACGCCACAGGTGCCTCTAACTCTTTTTCATGTTTATCTTGATGTTATTATATATCTCTTGAAGCCAAGCAGGGTGCTTGAGACCTGATTTAGGTTGTGAGCTAAGGGGGGGGGGGGAGTGGGGCGGCGGCGCGGTGCCTCGACTCAGGTCGGGCACCGCCGCTTGAACCCAGATCCACATGTCATCCCCTCTTCACGTACATGTATCGCGCACATACATGTTAACTACTAGTATCGCAATATACTAGATATACTATCTGGCATGTTAACTCCACGTAATCTCCCGGCGAGATAGAAAATGCCGGCGGATAACCCGAAGTGCATAGATTCACGATATACTGGTCGTGCTATGTCGATCATTCTACGATACATTTACGATCAACTATCATATCCCTGTATGGTAATATTCCGTGTATTGTTGACTCGTTCGAAAAACAGACCTCCTCGAGAGGGAGTAGACTAAGTCGACTACTACATACGACTGTGCCCCATGGTGATGTTCTAGCTACTTATCAGATAACCAGGCATGGTTGTTCGATAGAACTGCAGGTGTGTTTAATGACTAGGGCCTGCCAATGACTGTCTATAGTTAACAGAGCAGGTAGAACCCACATTAACCCACCCAGAATAATCGTGGATGCAGATCACACAACGATACAAGGATGGTTATCAACCTTTCAGAAATCGGAAAGGGGTCGACGATGCGGCTGTTGAAAGCAAAAAAACAAAAAACAAAGCAATAGACTACCCCACACCTCGTAATGAGGCTGAGACGCCTCTGGAGAAGGTTATCCCCGTCTTGGATAGAAGGGGAAACCTTTTGTTTGGGGTCTACGTGGGACACGCTTCAGGTAGAACCACCACAGTATCCCATGGGACATCCCATGGCACGACCTATGAGATAGCCCATTGGATAAGCTATGAGATAACCTATGGGTTGAACAATGAGAAATGCCACAGATAACCTACGGGACAACCTATAGGATATAACCTTTAGGATCAATCCATGGGATCCCATTGCATGTTCTATGGGACGCCCCATGGGACATGTCATAGGACGACCTATGGGATGTTGAACAACCTATAGACTTTCCCATGGGACACTCCATGGAACGGCCCATGGGATGTTAAACCTCCTATAGGCTGTTCCGTAGGATTACCCTTGGGATCTCAAGTAAACTATGGGCTGGCCCATGGGGCGCCCCTAGTGTCCCATGGGCAGGCCCATAGGTTGTCCCATAGCACGTTCCATGGGATGTGCACATTACATAGGCAGTCCCACGGGCTGTGCCATGGGATGCGCACGTCGCATGCGCTGTCCCGCTGGATTTCCCACGGGGTGTGCCGTGCCAGATGTAACCAACCCTAACTCTAACGTTACTTGCCCATGGGACTGGCCACGGGACGTTTAAAAGCCCATGGCACAGCCCATGGGGCGTCCCATGAGATGGGTGCAAACCCATGGTACTGTCCATGGTATATCCCATATGGGACAGCCAACGGTATTTGTACATGCCATGAGGCTGCCCATTGAATTGCCCATGGACGGCCTACTGGACGTTTGGAACAGCCCATGGGACTGACCATGGGACGTTTGGAATCCCATAACGCAGCCCATGGGGCGTCTCACTACACGTGCACATCACATAGGGCAGCCCATGGAATTGCCTACGGGACGTTTGGAAGCCCACAGCACAGCCCGTGGGACTGCCCATGGTATGACCCATGGTACTGGGACATTTTGAAGCCCATCGCTTAGCCCGTGAGACTACCCATGGGACCTCTGGTATACCATGGTATAGCCAACGTATAGTTTTGCATGCCATGGGCTGTCCCATGGGACTGCCCATGTTACTTGTCATAAGTTGTGTACATCCCATGAGACCTCCCATGGGAATGCCCATGAGACTGGCTGTGGAACGCCTTCAAGCCCATGGCGCACCCCATGAACCGTACAATGGTATGTGCACAGCCCGAGAAGCCCATACGACTGCCCCTTGGACCACCTGGGGCGTTCAGAAGCCCATGGTACAGCCCATGAGGCGTCCCCTAGGACGGTCGGAAGTTCATGGCACATCCTATGGTATAGCCCATGGGACAGCCCATGGCACGTGCAAATCCCATGGGGCAGCCCATGTGACTGCCAGACTGCCTGTGGGACGTTTGGTACCCCAAGGGACAGCCCATGAGACTGCCTATCGTCCGTTAGGACAGCCCATCGGACGCGCACATCTCTTGGAACAGCCCATTAGACTGCCTACGGGACGTTTGGAAGCCCATGGCGCAGCCCATGGCACAGCCCATTAGACTGCCCCTGGGACTGCCTACGGGACGTTTGGAAGCGCATGGCGCAGCCCATGGCATAGCCCATGGCACAGCTCATGGCACAGCTCATGGCACAGCCCATGGTATAGCCCATGAGACAGCCCGTGACACGGGTGCATCACATGGGACTACCCATGGGCTATACCATAAGACAGCTCATGGCACGTGTAAATCCCATGGGACTGCCCATGGGACGTTTGTTATCCCATGGCGCAACTCATGGGATGCCCCATGAAACGGGCACATCTCATGGGGCAGCCCATGGGACTGTCTACGGCACGTTTAGAAGCCCATGGTACATCTCGTGGGACTGACTATGGACGGTCCATGGGAATACCCAAGGGACAGCCCATGGGATGTTTGCCATCCCATGGGACCCATTGTACATTCCATGGCACAGTCCATGGGACGTGCTACGGGACATCCCGTGGGGCATCCCACAAGAGATCCCATCGGTCATCCCACGGGATGTATTAGCTATGGGTCATCACATGAGATGTGCCATAAGACGTCCCATGGGACATCCCGTCGTATGTCGCATGTATCGTATGTCCTATGACATACCTGGCATGCCATAGGACGTCCCATGTGACATCCCATGGGACGACCCATGGGACGTGCTAAGGGGTGGCCTATTGGATGTCCCATAGTGCATGCTGTGGGATAACCCATAGGACACCCCGCCGGACGTACCATCCGACACCCCATGACACATTCCGATAAAATCCTAGGGGATGTCTCATGGGCCAGCCCATGAGACTGCGCCTGGGACTGCCTATGGGACGTTTGGCATCCTATGGGCTAGCTCATAGAACTGTCTATTGTCCCATGGGGCAGCCCATGACACGTGCATATCCCATGGCACAGCCTATTGGACTGCTGCTGGAACTGCCTACTAGACATTTAGAAACCCATGGCACAGCCCATGGCACAACCCAAGACAAAGCCCATGACACAGCCCATGGTACGTGGACAAGCCACGGGACTGCCAACGAGCTATAGCATAAGACAGCCCATAGCACGTCTACATCCCATCACGGGTGGACGGGACCCCCCCTTTCTGCCGACATAGTAGAAGGTGGGCAACAGGCCAACCTTCTGAGCACCTTCCGGAACGTCAAATATCACAAAACGTGCGAATTTTTCCACGTTCTGTGAGCTTGGCGTGGTTTTTGGCGAACGAAAAGGTGCTTCCAAAGGCTGCCGTTTGGAGGTTGCCGACGTTCTGTGAATTTTGTGTCATAGCTGACTTTCCAGAAGGTGCTCCGAAGGTCGGCCTTTTGCCCACCTTCTACTATGTCGGCAGAAGGGGGGGGTCCCGTCCACCCGTGATGGGACTGCCCATGGGATGTTTGGTATCCCATGGCGCAGCCCAAGGGGCGTCTCATTTTACGTGCACATCACACGGGGCAGCCCATGGGACTGTCTAATGGACGTTTAGCAGTACATGGCACATCTCGTGGGACTGGCGATGGGACGTCTGGGAGCCCATGGTACAGTCCACGAGACTGCCAACGGACATACCCATGGGACACCCCATGGGACAGCCCATGGCGTAGTTCATGGGTAGCGCTATAGTACATGCCATAGGATATCCTGTGAGAGATCCCATGGGTGCTCCCATCGGAAGTATTAGGGTCATCCCATGCGATGGTCCTATGGGGTATCCCATAGGACGTATTTCCTATGGCATGTGCCATATGACGTCCCATGGGACATCCTGTCAAACATCTATGGGATGTTTCATAGGTCATCCCATAGGCTGTCGGATTGCCCATGGGATGTCCCATGGGGAAACATACCTATAGAACGTCCCCATTGGGGGGGGGGGGGTGATTGAATGGGGCAAAACGAGTTCAACAAATATTCAGTAAATACTTCAGGGTACCGAATATTTGATCGATTTTGAATATCTGACCTTTGTATGTATGCGTGTGCAGGAAGGGAGCGTATTTTGAGCATCCTTCTCTGAACCATGTTTTAAACCGGAAGCATGCTAGGGCAGAGGGGTGTACCTCAATATTTTGAGGTTCCTCACTTGAGGAGCTCTATTCGAACCTCACCTCCATGGCGCCAGGTATACGATACATCGAATATTATTGAAAAAAGATTCAATAAGGATCCAAACGATAGATATCTTCCACCTTGTGGGAATATTTTTCGAGTGATCGACGTCAAAGCTCATCATGTGCCGCACATTGTCGGATGGCAAACATAATGACGATGTTGGGGAGTCTCCCAGTAGCCGAGGAGCCCCGCCAGCCAGACGCACATGATTATTTCGCAAAAACTGGTACTCCTACCTTAGCACTTTTGTGACGGTGCGACACGCACACAACACCGATTTCGATACCAAGGGGTTTTCAGAAGATATTTAACAGCCCCTGTCTGCACTAGTTTCGTTACAAAAGCCTTGTCCAGTTCGGGGACCAAAATAAAACGAACAACCCTTGAGAGGAGCAAGTGGTGATACTGGTCTGCGTTTTGGTTTTTGTGCCATGCTCCAGGCTCCTGCCTACGCTGCTGCAGGCTGCATATGACTGAGGCCGTCGACCCGACCCTTCTCCTGCCAACAGAAGGAGCAGTCCTTGCCCCGGTTGAGCTCCCCGAACACCATTGTTGTGTGTGACGTGTGGGATGTTGGGGTCGGTTTTGCCTATAGCTGCAGCTGCGGTTATTATGATGTTACACACGTAAATCCTTGCTACTGTACCCCATTCTAAATATACACCTGATATTATACTTGTACCGTCATGGTGCTGTCTTCTTTCACTCATTTTTTGTTCTTCTTGAGTACCTCTTCTCTCCTCCCTGCGTTCCTTTTCCCCTCTTTCTTTCCATCACCGTGCAGTATTTGCAATGTGCATTTCTGTCTTGTAGTTGTGACCGCAAATCTTGTCTCTCTAGGAGGCATCGGCACGGACACTGGTTGTGCTGGATATAGATGGGTGGAAATATCAGTTTTAATGTGAAG
>JAYJMJ010270993.1:0-12892 GCA_036873875.1 Laminaria ephemera | reverse complement strand
CAGCGACGTTAAATGCCCCGAGCACCGCCACGGAGCTCGGCCGGGATCCAGACATGCGTCGTCATGTACCCACGGCCGCCTTGCTTGCCCCGCAGCCGAAAGTGCGAGAAAGAACCCTCGGCCGCCGGAGAGCAGCATGCCAAAAAACAAAATGCATTTTTTACATATACATATATAGTTTTTTCCTCAGCCTTGACCTTTTGCCGTGGTTGAGGATTTTTCTTCGTGTTTGTGACTGTGACGGTCCGTTGTTGTCACAGTCATTAAACTCGAAAAATATGAGAGGTCGGATCATCAATGCATTATAAACGGTGTCTATAGGGTGAACTTCACCACTTATTTGCATTATTGTGTTGAAGCCTTAAGCTCGACGACGGTGGCAAGGCCAGAGACGGGTACAGTTGACCTGTGTTCAAAAATTAACAACTTGTTGCAACAACGACCACTCCAGGTTCCAATTCCAGCCCATTTCTTGCGAACGTTATCCCCAACCCCAAAGCAATAGCTCTGGTCCTGGAACAAACTCGAAATGGTTTATCAAGTCAAATTCTAGGCCACCAAATAAAATGCCCAGCTATGTTATTATCATGTAATTCATTGTTAACACGTCGGGTGTGACAGCTTACAGAAGCGTCAATCACATATGCTGCATATATAATCCACTGTTTGTTGAACCCAGCGCATCCCGTGAGCATCTCCCTTGCGATGTAACTACTGTATGGCATCGCATTCATTTAACATGGCACGTCAGCGCAGAATTCTAGTTGTATTGAAACGGATCCTCACAGGTTTTCTAATCGCGCGCCCGGTATCATTTGTTTGGATGATTTCTGTTAAAACACAGACAGACCGTCACTGCGTAAAGCGTAGTTGCTTCTCAGTTGCTGTCCGTCCTCTCTTCTTGTTCGCTGTTGAGGCGGGCAATGCTTTGCCGCTGGGCATATGTAAGACGGAGCAAGCTGCATCCAGCTACAACGCACACAGAGCAGACTAGGTCAGGTGAAGAGCACTACTCTCGCAGTCTAGGAAATCACGAAGAGCAGGCCAAGTCACGAGCAGCTCTCGGTACACAGCTCGGAGAACTATATTTCGGGTATGTGCCCACGGTCGTCACAAGTCTCCGTACTTGGTGTTGGATACTGCCTTTTAAACTGGGTTCAGCTATCCCTATGACATCTACCTGGTAATCACTAAGCAGCTCAACGTTTTTCCCGCGTGAGGTGCTTTCCATGCGCAATTTTACTGTGAACGACGGCTGCCCGTATTGACTTGTGTTCATCCATGGTAGTGCGACTCTCTTTAACGGTGACACAGGCGAGCTTTGGTCTAGCCCCTGGGTATCGCAGTGCCTTATCTCGCTATTGCACCCGGCGTTGCCATCTACGCCAAATCGTAGAATAATTATTACGAGCGAATTTCAGATGCTAGTTTTGACGATGACGAACAAATATGAACCCCTATCGCGATGCCGGAAGATGAATCCCCCGCCGTCACAGATTGTCCGAAGGTATGGTTTGGCATTTCCAAAAATACAACTGGACTTTCATGTCCCCGGCAGACAGGCCCCTGTTAAGAAAATGTTAGGACAGCCGCCTGCAGTCGACCATTCACACGCACTTAGCATGGACGATGGGTCGAAGCCGGAAGAGAGAGGTCAACAGCCGAGTGGGGCTAGGCGTGAACTCCATGTGGTGGTGGTGGTGGGGGTTGATATTATTGTGGTTATGGTGGTGGTGGGGTTTGTTATTATTGTGGTTATGGTGGTGGTGGCGGTCGTGGTGTTTCCTTTGAACCGTCTGCTGTTGCTGCCGGTGCTGCTGCTTCTTCGTTTGATGCCGTGCCACATCTTCGTTCTGGGTTGCCACGTACTTACGAATACACACAGTCGTACCACTACGTGACTACTTGAACCTGTCCCCTGACTACGGAGTGGACCAAACCACCGGCCATGAAGCCACACCGCCAACAACCGCCCATCATCCACCAATGCAGACAAGATGACGACAGTTACGAATATCCTTCTGCGCGAGTTCCTAGAGACAGCTATTGTATCGTGTGTTTTTCAATAGGTCAGCGATCTGCATGAAATACCTGAGCACATTGGTACATGTGCTTTTTTTTCCCGTCTCGTCACCAACACGCCAGACATCCCTACACACCCCCACATCACCCATTGGTTCATATAAAACATCTGAGAGGAGTTGGGTCGTCATAATGTCTGTCTAGGTAGGTGACAACACTCCTTAATGCATTCTTGATTGACACGTTTGCAGGTGCCGTGACCGTCTGGGCTTCAAACCTCAACATCAGCGGCAACACGTTTTTTTGGAAGAATTCGGCTAGTTACATTGGAGGTGAGAACGGGCAGGAAAGACATTCGATTTCACACGATGGATTTGATGGGGCGATTAAGTCGACGCAGCTGTGTACGCTGTAAAATATAAAATACACTTACGGAATACATGACCCCCCCCCCCCCCCCCCCACGCTACTGCTGGGTGAGATCGAGACGCCTCGACAATGTTTCCTGCAGAGTAATTTGACAATGCCGACTGTTGGCCCAACGCACCTCTTGCTTAGTGTATGGAATACGAAGCCACTGATGGCAGTTTGTTTATCCTATGAAACGATTTCAGACTAACAACAGGGTTCACGAGTTTGCTTCTGAAACACAACTCATGTCGCCATGATATTATAGTGTCCACTGGGTGGATGCGCACTTGAAGCCAGGTCGTGGGTCACACAGAAAATACAGATATCCGCCACGCGCTCGCTCAAGCTGACCGCCCCATCACCTCTCCCGTAGGAATTCTTCATGAAAAATATGGTCGAGTGTCACGCATCTGGTACTATAGTAACCCCTATGAACAACACAAGAAACCTGCAGCCTCCGATTTCAAACCAATAGTTAGAACATAATTCGTGTGGTAACCTGTTGAATCGCGGCAGAAAAAAGGCATTGTCGAGTTTGATTGGTCATAACCCACGTGTCTTCACGAGTGCATTTGTACCTGATACATTTTTTAGTAAGCCGTGGATGCTTTCTCTGATGTCTCTGCTGACATTGGTCAAAAGGTCCCTAATTTTAGCGATTGTCGATATTGGTGGTGGCTACTAGCTGGTCCAGGTCTATTTCCAACATTATCTTGTTTTGCGTTTTCGCAATCATTTGGAAATCTTGGGACTATTATTTTAGATGCAATGGTCAAAAACGTCCAACACGTACGAACCTTATGAGTGCGCATGTTTGTGTATAGAAACGAGCGTTACATGGCCGTTTGAGGCGTCTTTCACCATCTTCATCATACCAGGTGTAGTGGTATGTATGTGTGATATTTTAATAACTATTTAGTCCGGCGGCGCCTTCAGGCCGGCGGGGTCTCCGAGTGTGCTTCCCGCGACCCACCCTCTACTGCGGTCGCCTGTTTGACTTCCTCCACAGAGTCTAGTAGACTATCTCAGCCATTTGCTTGGGTTAGCCACTCAACTTACAACTAACTGTGAAATATCACCAACGCACAGGACTACACATAACGTATGCACGATGTTGGCGGCACAAGGGGTGAATTCGCTGGTCGCCTAACGTGCATGACGTCAATATATTTCAGCATCCAATTAATCGTACGGTAACACCTCGCAAGCGAGACATGTACTTCATTTTATATCTTAACCCCCTTGGAACGTCAGCGGAGGCAACATAAAGACGTATACCTGGCAATACGGCTGCCACCACCCCGAGTGCAGGCAACAAAACTCCGTGCGTGGAGTTGTGCGATACGCCTAAGACGTGACACTCACTGTACCTACCCGTGCTCGTGGGGGCTCACACGGGATGTGGTCTAAGGTCGAATATCAATCAAACGCGTGTTGCGTTGCTGTTCAGCAGAGCGGTATGATAATAACACTAGGTTAGCACGGTGTGTCCACCACGTAAATTGGCGAATCAAAATCTTATTGAACTTTGGGCTTAGTGTGTGGTGTACAGTACACCCTGGGAATGTTTGTCATATACCCAACATGAGTGTCGATTCTCTTAATTACGTACCGAAGAATGTTACAAGTTATGTTGCATTCGAACTTTCAAAAGCTCATTCACATTGACGCGAGCCACGACGACATGTGGGCATGCGGGAGACCGGCCGGCCGAAAGTTATTTTGAAAAGGCCGGATATACTCTGACAATGTATTTAACATCTGGAGTTGCATTAGCGCCTGCCACCACGCCCACCGCGAGAACCGTACGCGCACTTTGACGGGCATAACGCGGGCGGTGCGGGTTTGAGGGGATAACGTGGCACAGGCGGCGAACACCCACGTGTTCACTAGTATCTACGATGACAAGCATCGCTTCCTGTTTGATTCTTACGTACAACCAACGTCAGATCGACAACGTTCAAGCCTACAGCCTATAGTTTGGATGAATGAAGCCGCCCTTAAACATGGACGTGTTCGACATTTTCCCCTCGTTAACGGGCGTTCAGTTTGCTGGAATAACAGTTTAAACGTCTCGAAATACAGCTTTCTACTGATATGATACAGTCAACGTTATCGTGGATGAACAGGCTGCCTAACGATATATATGCAAGGCGCTGGTTAGGATATGGGTAGAACGTTACGGTCAAGTAAACTGACGTGGTTTCTCAACTGATGAGCTGCTGAAATTTCTTTGGAATAGTATTTTGGGTTTTTCTACGCAGTCTTATGTTCGTAGGCCATGGGATTGTTTGTCGGGCTGCACTTTGACATGCTCATAACCTGGGTTTAGAAGTCCTGAACACATGCGTAGCGACATGTTCCAACGCGGAAAGTAAGAATATTGCCGTGTAACGATTCATTGGTTTTGGTACGGGTGTCCCGGATCCATCGCTGTTTGTGTATTCTATACTTGATCAATCCACAGGTTTGGCTCGCACCTGAGGACCAAGCAAGTCCAGGGTGATTTAATCGTCATTGCGTCAACCCGTGTTCGACAAAACTAGTTTCCACTGTTTTTTTATGCCGCAGGTGCAATGTACGTCAACAGCAACGGCTCTGCTAAGGTTGGTGAGGTCCGCATCGACGGCAATACCTCATTTGTTTCCAATACAGCCGCTAAGGGAGGTGAGTATTTGGATTCACAACCCTCTCGTCATGGTGATTCCTGGGCCTTAACAGTTGCAGTCGCTCTAGACTAATGGTGTGTGAAGAAATAGCTCAGCGGCGTTGCCCGGCCACTACAGCGCGCTGTTGTTGTTGTTGTGGCGCGCTGTTGTTTTTTCTCACAGTAACTCTCATAATCAAGTTCGTGGTCACAGAACAGGCTCCAGTCATTCTGGAGTGGAAGCATACCCCAGGAATAAATAACACAAACCAAAAGTGGTACGCGTGTATATCATAGCTGAAGAAAGTCGTACATCCGCGAAAAAAATACACTAAAGTGAAATCCGAAGTCGGCGTACGTACGTGTCAGGCCTATACTTGTACATACGTTCGAGACTCGCGACTGAAACAGACTACACCGCCTGCCACCAAAGAAATCACATAATTTACAAATCCGAGAAGAAAATATATAGGCGCGATGTATAATTGGCATAAGGACAAAATGGCTGATAATGGCACGTTTTGATGCCCTTCTCCGCCGGCAGCGGGTCATTTCTCGAGTTTATGCCTGCGAGGTACGCGGGAACCCTGCTCGTGCAGTACGACGCACGTCGGGGTCCGGGTAAGTCTCCGTGGCGCGTGCTCTGGGCGTTGAAAGTCTCGCGATCTGACCCTTCGTCAGGGAATTGCGTTTCCCCCTGCCTAGCCGCGCGGAACCCTCTACACCCCTAATGTCTTAATATAGTTTTCGCTCTACTGCTCGGGGCACTGCTGCCGCATCACAACACCCTTCACACTGTTAACCTGTGACATCCACGGTATAGCAGCAGCCACACTGCAAGCTCTCCCTCTTGTGACGGGCACGAGCGGGGTTAGGTGTTCTGCGAAGTATGCGTGTGGGTGTGCAAGTGTTTCTATCTGTGTGACGTTCTACCTAGAAACAGGAACGCAATCAGAAATGGTGGAAAACAAATTTTGACGCAGCCCCTCTAACGTGCCTCCACATAAACAGACCACAGCCGCACAACAGCAGCGTTACAATAGCATTGGTACATAATCAGCGGCGCAACGGTAGCTGGGCTTATAGCTGTTTCCTTTGTGTGTCATTCACGTCGTTCTGGTGTTTTGCGGGTGTAGTATGATCAGCAGGAGATCCAATATCTCTCACACTCCTTCTAACCCACTGCAAAAAGCAAGCACACACCGTCGAGCCTGAGATCATTAATCGCTCATGCACTGTGGCGGAACCTTGAAATTTGAACAAAATGCTTCTACTAGCGGTAAACCGCAGACGGCGGGGCAACCTCTTCGAACGAAGTTCTTAGGAGCAGTGACGATGCGCGGTAATCGTAATCAATGTTCTAAGGCAACAATTACATTACCTTTAGGTGACAATGCGCTCATCAGCAAACAGGTAGAGCACGAGTCGAGAACCTTGTTGCACGCCGGGTAGTGCCAGCGTGCGTTGGACGATGTTGTGGTCACTGTTCCTGTCTGAAACAACTTTTCTCCGTGGAAAATGTCGCGTTGGTGTCGTCGTTGCCCCATCGTCAGCTTGTTGCCGAATACTAACCAATCGACACGATCAGGAACAACGAATTCGAAAATCGAAAATAAAAAACGGCTCAAACCAACATCACAGCGGGGGTCCCCACGGGTCAGCAAATTTTCCAACCTCTGGTACTCACCCCAATAGCGACAAATGCAGCGCGCCACAAGTACATGCCACAGAACTACGAACTCGCTACGGCTACACAGGCTGCACCAGAACAAAATCACGTTGTTGCTGGCCCTGCACGTTATTGACTACAGCGCTGCTGTCCGATGTCCGAGACACTCTCTGTAGTCGCCGCCGAATCTGTGGACGGCTAAAACCGTACCCTCCTCAGAAACAAACGAAATAAAACGGCTGACGGTCGTATGATTTGCCGTCCGAATGGCTACATAGTCCATTTGAAAACCTCGGATTGGTTGTGTTTGCCAGGTATACTTCGAAGTGTTATTTTTCGCTAGGGGCTCCTCAACAGAGTCCCAAACTGATATTCTTGAATCCACATGTGTCAGTTACACGATTCGCCTTTGTAGTTCCTTTGATGCGTGCTGCGGTAAGGGTAGCACCTATTTTTACGATGCTCCTTGCTTGATTTAAGTAGCTCTATACCTCACTCAAACACCAAGGTTGCGAAACAACGAACGTGCAACCCGACGAACAATCCCATCCCCTAGGTGTGCAACAAACTGTTTTGAATAATCAGAATGACACTCCGGTGATATTGGGTTAAGGAGCGCTTTCATTGAGACACTATTTTAGGCAAACGTGCTAACCCTAACGGTAGCACGTGTCCTTTTCGGCCTACGATGTCTCGCAGGATGGACGTAAACCGGACGATACCAAAAAAAAGAATAAACGGGGTACCTAGAATTACGATACTAGAGACAGGCGCCTTGAATATCTCCAGTCATGCATATGCCATACGCCATCGAGCACTGCTCGCTGCTGGTTATAGTACAAGGGCAACTTCAACGTTGTTCGCACCTGTCAGTACTGAAGAAGGGGCAAATATCGAATAAATATATATATATATATATATGGGTATTAACCCTTACCCTCCTTGCATTGTTACTATCAAAATCTATGCGCTGTGCACGTCGATAAGGTACGTAGCTGCTATCGCAATGTAAGGCTTACACACCCCGGACAGCTCATGCGCTAGCTCAAGTGTCGCGTATAGTTCACGGATTTAAAACATGGGCAGATGAGCTATCTCCTATAGCTCAAGCCAGGGAAAACATGTGTAGCTCCTGCAGCTCTTTATAGCTTATCCCGGAAAAACATGTGCAGCTCATGTAGCTCTTGTTGCTCGCCCTGGGCATATAGGTGCATATGAGCTATCTTCTATAGCTCACGCTTTGGAAACATGTGCAGAAATGAGCAACGTCCTAATGCCCAAGCCGCGAAAACATGTGCAGGTCATTTAGCTCATATAGCTCACCAGTGAGATACTCTCGAAAAGAGCTAGCTCGAGGTACGGTAGATGTTGTGTCCGGGGTTCTGAGAATCCACAAGTCGTGTGAGGGTCGTTTGCCATTATTCCAACAGAGAAATTAAAAAAACGCACCACCTTCCGCTCAGGATGCGTGTTCGTCCAACAAAACACGTAGATGCACCACCTTCTGCTCCAGCAGATATTTTCAGCTCGGGACCTAGCTCGTAAATCGTGCATGGCTCCCGCCTTCATAACAGTGTAGGTGAGCTACCTCCTATACCTCGTCCCGTTGGAGCTTGTGCAATTCATCCAGCTCATGTTGCTCACCTTGAGCAAATGGGCGCATATGAGCTATCTTCTAACGCTCAAGCTTTGAAAGCATGTGCAGAAATAAGCAACGTGCTATAGCTCAAGCCGGGATAACATGTGCAGCTCATGTACCTCATATAGCTCACCAGTGATCTGCTCTCGAATGAAAAGAGCTAGCTCTAGAGACGGTTAGCTGTTATGCCCGGATTTCTGAGAATTCACAAGTCATATGAGGGTTGTTTTGCCATTTGTCCAACCAAAAATTAATTCACAAACGCACCACCTTCTGCTCAGGATGCCTGTTTGTCCGCCAAAATACGCCAATGCACCACCTTCTGCTTCAGCAGATATTTTCAAGTCATGATCTAGTCATTTATCGTGTATAGCTCCCGCCTTCAAAACAGGGCAGATGAGATACCTTCTATAGCGCGTCCGGTTGAAACTTGTGCCGCTCATGCAGCTCCTGTAACTCACCCTGGGCAAGCATGTGCAAATGAGGCATGTTCTATAGCTCAAGCTTTGAAAACATGTTCACATGAGCCACGTCCTATAGCTCAAGCCGGGAAAACGGGCGCAGCTCATGTAGGTCGTATAGCGGACAGGTGAGCTACCGTCGAAACGAGCTAGCTCGAGCTACAGTGAGCTGATCTGTCCGGGGTGTGAAGGTGTAATATCAAAATCATCAATGCACATTGATACAGTGCAACAACGTGCGAATCATTGCCAAGTGCGTAACTAACCCTAACATCCCTGGAATATGTTCTTCCTTTCCTGCTTCCAAGAACGAAAGGCCTGAAAGTAAGGTTATTCTCAGGCGATACAACCCCCGGCTTTACCACCTACCGGTGCCCAAGACCGCTGTGGGAACTGTTTGCCCCGTTGGATATTTTGGTGTTACCGCGACTGGGCATTTCGCTCGAATCATACACCGCACCGTGCTCGTTCAAGGCCATGACACGCACGCTCCTGTGGTACAAGTAAACCTTTACCCCATAGCAACCCAATCCAAACAGCACAATCTCGCGAAACCACCCCTCGTAGGTTTGGTGTTTATAGTTACCGAACAACACATATAGATGTTTATGAGCGCGATGCGATTTTATGCTGGTTTCTAGCAAATTCGAAATCAGGATACAGTAAAGATAATTTCGCCCTGTAGTTATTACCGCTTACTTAACATACTGCGTATACAAAGAAATTAGGCTGATTGCCGCGTGATTGGCTGGGGGGGAGTGGAGAGGGGGTCTTTAGCCTTCCTGTCCTCTAGGCAAACTTTTAACGCCCCTTGATTGTCACACTTGCATCGCACATGAAGCGATGGAGATCATTCGCAGGATGGTATATTGACAAGTCCGCCACCTTTTGGCGCTCGTGATCGGGAAACGGTTATCGCCTTTTTTTCCAAGCACCTTCCTTGTTTTGAACTGGTACATGCTGGTGCCAAGCGTTATCTTATCGCTTCGTGTACTGGATCTTCCGCCCCTATCCAGATCGTGTTGTCGAAAGTCTGTCGAGGTTTCAATGGCGCATGCGGGTGCCGTAGACTGCTCAAGCGGACAACCATAGAGTTTCGTGGTGTCACATACTGTGTATGTTGTCTGTTTCCTTGTGGTCTACGGCAGGTGCAATATGTGTGGTTTCCTGGAGTTCGATCCACCTGGACGGAAATATATCGTTTACGAACAACACAGCTGAGGTGAACGGAGGTGAGAAAGGGAAGAAACGTTGTATGCGAACTGGGAATATTCCGATATCTGCTACCCATTGAATGTCGAGACGTAGGTCTACCCGTCGAAGCACAAGGCGCATTATTTTATGTGCAAGGTAGTCATTCGCTCTGACTTGTGCACCGAGCTCACAGTAATTGCGTCGAGTATTGTCTTCAATGTTGTGATGATACGCGTGCAGTGAAAGACGTGCTAGCGACATATCGCAGCCTTGTGATTGTTCGTGATAGTTCTTGACATAGTGTGCATGCCCCGGTGAACCTTCCGCAGAATTGATGTGGTAACCCCGTAAATTCCAATCGGCCACGTCGTTGCAGTGAACCTACTGGATATCGGGCGTTTTTACATTCTGTTTTGCAAGTACACGTTGATGTCTAGCACGTGTTGCTCATCATTCAACCGCGCTTAGGAATTGTTGCCAATAGACAGTGTGGTCGTTCCGATGTGGGTTATGGTCATCGTTGAGTCGTTCACGATGCTCATTTCATCGACGTTACTAAAATGCTGCCTTGGTTACCAAGTCACAAGCGAACGAATATATGTAAATGGAAAATTCACGGCCGAGCGAAAGTAGGATGAGTGAGAAGCCCCTAAATGGGATCGTGTTGACAAACTTTTCTTGTAAGACCGCACTATATACCTACATATAACTCGTGCATATTACAAGCACAATGACTATGTCGATACGTAAAATTGTAACTTCAATGGGGCGGACCTAGGATGCAAGTTCAAGTCGTTTGAATACCACCTCAAATTCATCACTGGCATCGTCTGTTTCTAGGATTGTCCATACGTCCGGCCGTCGTACTGCGGACGTACTACTGCGAACTTAAGTATTACTGGCGAATTAGTTTTCTTCGGTACCCCATCAACCCTGGGCCTGTAGTGGATTTTTAGAAAAGGTCGTTCGGAAGTACCTGATAGGACTGATTTATGTTGCAGAACGTTCCCTCATGCGATCAACACTGTATGGCAGAAGCCAGGCCCATGAAAACATCCGCCACGTATATGGGCGTGTGGGGTTTGAAGCATACTTATGTATGCCATCACCGACAACGGCACCAGCAGCTAATTCGGCAATCAAGACGTGAAAACTAGTAACTTGAAGTCAGCACGACCTATTTTCGTCCATGTTGGGACGTGAAGATATTACGGAAGACCATAGTAATCAGGACCTACGATACACACAAAAACCTATGTATTCCACTGTTTTTACTAACCATATTTGGTCCTGATTACTATGATCCCCCGTAATAGTGTACTGCGAGACTGTCGACTGTCCAAACGAGATGCTGCACGGACGATGACGGGGATTTGAACGTCGTGCCCATGAAAGTCTCGACAAGCCCTGTCTCATATTAATGTCGCATGTCGTGTGTGGAGTGGTATGTGTTGTCGTACAGTAAACAGAAATAGGTGTGACATTAATTTTGTTGTTTCTTGCGATGGCATTGGTGGCGCTACGTAGCTGCTTTGTCTTGAAACGGTCAATACTGCTACGCAGCACCCTCTTCTTTTGGTGTTTGCCACCCCGCACAAATACATCAATACGGTAATTATAGAGTTACCAGGTATATATTTTTTTGTCCTCCCTATGTCGTTGCTTTCCTCGGCATATACTCTCAACGCTCAGCCATCCTCAGCCCGTAATTTCCTTTAATAAATATTATTTGCTTTCTTTCTTTTCTTCAAGTTCTTTGCAGAACCTTCCCGAATATCCTATGGTTCTTTGTTTTATCTTTTCTCTTTGCTACAAAGTTTTTTCTCTTTTGTTATTATTTATTCTACTACTACAGCTGTTGTAGTTATTTATACTACTACTGCTGTAGTAGTACAGAACACAGGGCACCGCAGTATCATACCAGGTCTCAGCTGAGTTCAGCTTGGCTCGGCTCAGCTCCGCAGCGCAGCGCTAGCTCAGTAGCGCAGCGCCGTGCGGTACCGTGCGGTCCCGTGCCTAGCCGTGCGGTGCTATGGGGTGCTGTGCCGTGCTGTGCCGTGCTGTGTGCTGTGCTGTGTTTACTCTTTCGTACATACCAGGTATCATAGGAACTCCGGATTTCATGCGTACTGGTCTTTGTTTTTTCTTTTCTCTTTGCTACAAAGTTTTTTTCTCTTTTGTTATTAATATACTTCTACTACTGCTGCTGTAGTAGTACATAATCCAGAGCAGTATCACATCATACCAGGTCCCAGCTGAGCTCAGCTTGGCTAGGCTCGGCTCAGCAGCGCAGCGCAGGGCAGCGTGGCACCAGCTCAGCAGCGCAGCGCCGTGCGGTACCGTGCGGTGCCGTGCCCCGCCATCCTCAACCCGTAATTGCCGACGAATACCTTATTTGCTTTCTTTCTTTTACATTCAAATTAATATACAAACGGTCCTTACATTTTCGGAGAGTTTTTCTCACCACAGTCAGTGCGATCAGCAATCGGTGCTTTGTCGTGTCTTTTTATGAGCCATGCGCACATCATTGCATGCCCAACTAAATACGGCGATGCCAGTACCGGTTATTTTGTACTATACAATTTATAAATACTGTAGTAGTTGCATCTATTTATGGACCCTACGCCTATACACATGCTCTTCAGGCTAGGCGTGTGTAAGCAGGTGTTGACGGTTTACACCACCACATTGTCATCCTGCATTCGTGTTTTTGAGCTCAACCACAAGCAGCTGGTGTTCAAGCGCTACGAACTTGCGTATGTTTTCGTTTCAATAGTGAACAAACAGATTAATTGTTTTTTCGTTTTCCCGCAAATCACACCCGCACTGCCGATCAGAACGTGATATCG
>JAYJMJ010270976.1:0-12894 GCA_036873875.1 Laminaria ephemera | reverse complement strand
GCTGTCAGTGATGACGGATGATTGCTGACGAAGTACGCGCTAGTCGTGTCGTGCGTACGTCACCTCAGATGCCGACGATAGGAACCCGCCTGCTGCGGGCTAGTCGTGCTGTGCATCGTCGCCTGCTGTCAGCTACTGGCGATAGAGAGCCAGTCCGCTCGGGCTAGCCGTGCTAAAAAGTGTAGTTAAGCCAGCCTGCCTGGGCTTGTCGTAGCGGCCAGCAAACTCAAAACTATTCTTGTGTTTATACGTGTATCTGAAATGTTTATAACAAAGCAGGATCGACGCGTGCTATATGATTCGAACCTGCGACCGGAGAGAAGAAACAAAATGTGTGTGTGCGTGTGTTCTTGACGTCACACTGATACTATACTGTAATGGCTCCAGGTCTAGACAATGGGGGATCATCCTAGAACCAAGTTGAACAGTTTTTTGTTTCTTGCGTGCAGAAATCCCACCCCACTGGTTTGTTTGTCATTCTAACCTTTATAGGAGGACTGCCAGGGACTGCTGTTGTTGCGTCGTTTTATCTTTTTGTCGTGTGCCCTCGGGAGGAGGAATCAAAATTAGAACGTATGTTTCGGGAAATGAACACCATACCAGGTACCATGTACCAGGGCATACAGCAGTAAAATACTGGTACAATACCCGGTATCTCAGCATCCCGTATACCCAGGAGAAGCACTCGTATCATGTTATTCGAGTACCTACTTCGTAAATATTATTGGAGCACGTGCATCTAAAATAAGAATCACCAACAGCAGGCACGACGAGTGCTACGAACCTGCGACCTGAGATTGCATTGATGCCAATGCTTCTTTCCAAAATAAAGATGCACCAATCCTTCGCGACTGCTTCTGCAGTCAATCAAAACAAATAACGCAATTAGTTACTACCAATTTGTGCGTAACTATAATATTATTCAGTAAAGATACAGAAATTAGTTACTGCTGCTGCAGTCAAAACACACCCGCAATCAATTACTACAGTACCGTGGCCAATTTGTCCGTTGATATAAGGACCTTTTAGATACAAGTTTCAAGACTAGGGGGTCGTTTTATTTCCAGACAGAGTGACACATTAGACGAAGAGCCCAACAAAAAAAGTCTCCCCAGCAGCACAGCTGCTGCTCTCGGTTCCAGAGGGTGACGTAGGTCTTATCTTTCTTCTGTTGCCCATAGTGCTGCAAGGTGGCAGAGAGCCTGCCCCACCTCGGTGTTGGCATGTTATTTTCATCGTAGATTGTATGCCCAAGAGTTAACTGAATGAGCTAATCAGCCGCTCGCCTGCAGCAAAAGTGGTATGTTCTTGTAGGAGGAAATAGGAGGAAGTGTTATGTGCTGGTGTGATGGCACGTAATCGTTGCTTGTCTGCTGCTGTTTGTTGGCATACCTGGCACCCAGCACCTGGCTCATGGTACCTGGTGTGGTAGCTTGTGAGTGCAGCGAGAGTGCAGAACTTACCTCTGCCTGTATGCCCTGTGTGCAAGCACGCCGGTTCTCGCTTGTTTGCTAGAAATAAATGCCGTCTTCATTAAAAACAAAAGCTTCGTCATTATACGAAAGAAAGCTTCGAATGCGGCAAAATTCATATGGACCACTCTACACCTGCTACTTGTGGTTCAATAAAACAAAAGCCTTCTTGGGCTAGTCGTAGTGGCCACTCTACACTTAAAATCAGTTTTGTTTATGCGACGTCGTCGTAGATATGTGTTGTTGCTGTTTGTCATGCGGCCTTGCCTTTCAACTCAACGAGACGCATCCATGCGACACCACACCCCAGAGATCACGCTTTTCCACCTGCTCTTATTGTTGAGCATCAATTACCAACATCTCTGGAACTCGCGTCCTCAGTAAACCGTGTTCAGAGCCGTAGTTTACATAAAATCAAAGAATCAGCGAAACCGCACGAGTGGACGGGACCCCCCCGTTTCGTCAACAAAGCAGAAGGTGGGCAAACGACAGATTTCTGGGCACCATTGGGGACGGTACAAATCACGAAGCGTGCGGATCCGCCGACGTTCTGTAGACGTGACGTGATTGTTTGCGTTCGAAAAGGTTCTTAAGAAGGTCGGTCGTTTGGATTTGCCTACTTTCTGTGGTTTGTGCGTGGTTTTTGACGTTCCAAAAAGTGCTTACAGGGTCTGGTTTTTGCCCACCTTCTACTGCTATGTCAACGAAACGGGGAATCCTGTCCATCCGTGCGTGGGTTGGGCACTTTCCCGTGTGGTAACATAAACCAGTCACAAACCGGCTCACATCAACATCATGATGTATACTGGGTCATCAGGTATGTGTTGGATTATCGCACTTCCATACTAACGTAAAATATCGAACCTCTATATATATATTCGATTAGCTCAACTTTAAAAGCTGGATTGTTGCACTCCTACATGCTGGTGGTTTTAGCTTTCTCTGTCTCCCAGTCTGTGGACACAAAGACGTACCTGAAAATGGATATCTCTCTGGGATGTAGAATTAGAATCAACGCTGGGTGTGCTGATGTCTTTGGGTCGAAATAACGGTTTAATGTTAAGACAGCACGAATAAATGCTGGAGTATCAGACGTACTGGATTGTTGCACCTCCACCAACTCTAGCGTTCGAGCAAGACACCCCATGCACTCGATAATCGCAACTTTGTGAACTCGGTTATCACCCGTTTACGTGCTGGATTGCCGGGGCTCTACGGGCTTATCTCTATTTTAGCATGCTTCCCCACTAAAATATCCCTACCATACCAGTCCGCCTCCCTTGCTCGTGGCATGTCAGTAGCAAAATGTGCTTATCACACATACGTACACGTTGGTACGTATTTACCCGACATTCAATATCACACCGCTTTTGCCGCAAAGTCTCATTTACTAAGAAAATGCTCATTGCACTAATAATAATGTTCATACCAGGTGTGTAGTTATTATGCTCATACAATATATGTTCTACTTACTACTTGGTATATTAATAATGTTTCTAGCGTGTTAGTGCCAATCACGCAAAGGGGTACACCCCCCCAAAATGTTGACTCAAAGAGGGACACTGCTGTTCGCTAACGGCCAGGGACTCGAGATACAGTTGGTCGTCAACATCCAACTTCAATCAAACGGCCCAGGACTAAGTGTACGCTTCCATGGCACTCTTTTCTTCGAATACTTGCCATCACTCTCTCCGGACAGCCCAACGGTGAACGGCCTGGTTCCAGAACATTTTGAGGGTGCCTGATCATGAAGAAAGCAAATAATAGTATTTCCGGCCATTTGTCTATGCGTAGCCGCATCTCTACATATCCCATACCTGGTAGTACGTACTTACGAGGCTTGGCAGTAAGACCTGAGCCACACACGACCTGATATCATCGCCTTATGATGTATTAATAGTAACATAATTGATTAAGACCGTGCGGTGTGGTATGCTGAGAGTGCTTGGGCCGTTGGTTTGTTCGACGTGGGACGTCGTCTTTTCGTCGTGCCACAACAACCAGAACGAGAAATGTCATCTGCCGGCCATGTTTTTCAGCCAGTCGGGGGTACACCATAATGCAACGAGACAAAATGAGAGCTGCTAAATGAGGTGATGAAATGATTACAAAAAGGGGGACATCCCAAACTCAGTAGAAGCGACGGCGTATGCCCCCGCGTAATGAAGCCAGAAACGGGTACATACGCACACCCCACTTTTGATCACTTTCGCTGACCGCTATATACTCACGAAAACAAATCAAGCATACAAGATGGTTGGACGGCGTCATGAGAGCTCGTCCACGCTCAAGATTTTGATGTGGAGTCGACTTGACAGAACATGTGGACGTTTCTGTGGGCGAGAAGCGGAGTCTCCCTTTTTATCAAATTTTTTGGGGGGTGTACCCCTTTGTCTATTGCCTACCTGGTATTTTTTTGGATATTCCCTAGGTTTACCTAGGGTGTCTACAAGCAAAGTTACCGAGCTGTAAGATTGTCTGTCTGTCTGAAACTATTCACTTGAACATTCACCGTGTGAACACAAATCGAATGCGACACCAAGTAATTTTCAGACTATATCATTAATAGTACGAGTATAGTCAGAGAGTAACAGTTTGACACCAGTTTGTAATACGACGTGCAGGTAGCTCCGCTGGTGGTGTGTCAGCCTCAAACATTCAAGGTCGGGCTTTCGACTCCAGCTACGATCTTCCTTGTATTTTTCGAGGAATTATACTCCTTTTTTCGAGACATTTCGTACCTGATACTAATTTTGTGTGTACCGGTGTAACTATCTGTATTTAGCTATTATGCAGGTAGCTACGCTGGTGGTGTGTCAGACTCAAACATACAATGTCGGTCTGTCGAATCCGGCCACGTATGATACGATCCTCCTTTTTTTTTGGAGGTACTCCAGGGTACTCCTTTTTTTTTCGAGCCATTTTGTACCTGATACTCCTTTTACGCATACGAGTATGTGATATCGTTATACGTTATACTGTTGATAACCCTATTGTATTCCGAAGATGACGATCGATGTAAAACACACACCATGTTGCATATTACACCCCTACGGTCCGGGGCAGGGTGGTTGTGTTGGGTATGGTGTGCGGTCCCAAAGAGAGACGTTTCTCGCTTATTCTTTGTTGGCGGGCCAATGCTGTGCTGCAGCAACGCTTCTGTGCTGCTGCCGTACAGCAAATGCCCGTGTTTATTAAACCCTACCAGGGACCGGCGTGCAGAGCACTACAATCCAAAACAGGGGGGAACACATATCCACAAAGTATGATATATTACCTGTTTAGGGCTGCAAGTACCTGAGGTTGGCCGTTTCCCTACGTTAAAGTCCGGAAAATCCTAAAATATCAATGCCTCCATCGAACCTTAAAGTAACACCTACAGAACAGTACGGCGACGCATATCGTTGGCGCTGCGTATTCAGTTAATGTCAATGTTCATATTTCTAATCTATGTATTGCATACACTGTCACTGCTAAATTTAACGCCAATAATGTCCAAGTTACCAATGGACTAAATTTAATAGTCTACGCCAATAATGTCCATGTTACCAATGTATATACTCGTCCACTAAAGAGGTGGTGGTCATCTCGATATATACTTGCAGAAATGAGACCCGAATGCGGGGACGGAGGCGGGCAGTCGGTAGGGAAGGGGACTGGCAGAGATGCGCAAATAAAATCAGGTCAAATGAACCGCTGTACTTGAAACTTGAAACCCCCCCACACGATTTATCCTTGCAGTCCCAACTGCAGGATGGGTTCGCGTGAGTCCAAACCTGCCGAAAACATCCTAAGGAACACACATGCCCGTAGCACGGTAAGACCCCTCCCCACCTTTCTCCCGGCTAATCCCTTCTTGATCTCAAAAACTCGGCAAGGTGTACAACAACTGGACTCGTCAAATTTACTCACGGCCTGTCGTTGGTGATCCACGGAGAACGAAGCTTGCCGTATATGTCCGTTGTGATCCGGCCCGGATTGTTCAACTCGTTTTTCGGGATGGTCGTGTACGCCCACCGGCCATCCTTGACCTACGTCGAGAAATGCGTATCGATTCACGGACAAAGTGCGGCGTCGGTCGGTCGGTCGGTCGGTGGTTCGGTCGGTCGGTCGGTCGGTCGGTCGGTCGGTCGGTCGGTCGGTCGGTCGGTCGGTCGGTCGGTTGGTCGGTCGGTCGGTCGGTTGGTCGGTTGGTCGGTCGGTTGGTCGGTCGGACGGTTTGGCGGGCGGTCGCGTCAATTGTTCGCTTTGCAGAAACCGAAAACATGCAACACAATCACCCTCTCTGCTACCGCTGTACCACTGCAACCGCTGCTACCGCGGCCACCGCTTCTACAGCTTCTACTACTGCGGGCGTTGCTACCACTGCCATCGCTAGTACCACCAGTGATCCATGGGACGTGTGTACTCATCTCCATGCGTCAACTCTTTAAACGGAATCAAAAACGAAAACTCCGAAAGGATTTCGGACCCAAGTACACAGCCGGTATATATACACTATCTAAGCCCACGAAAACGAAACAAAGTAATACTACAGTAGTAAGAACGCCAGGCTCACTGACGGAGGCTAGGGAAGTTTTATTGATCCCGTGCTCAGCGGCGAGTGCCACACTACATACGACCTGGTACCTGGTACCATGTGTTAAAAAATCAATGCTCAAGGTTGCTGAAGGTTGGTGTCACAGTAATCTTTCGAGCCTTGATCAGACTACATAGGTGTGTCTTGTGGGTTGGCCGATACTATGCTGTAACCACGCAAGACAAATAGTCTCCTGGGAGAAGATTCTGAACCGATTTTCTCTAAAATGAGGACAGAGCACCAACGAGAATGGTGGCTTTGGAAATCTGTAGTCGAGATGTTTCCGTAGACGCATCGCTCGGCGCTTGCGCTATGCCTGTTGTCGAGAAGATCAGTTTGGAACTCGTTCGAGGTTGGGTTTATACGAAGTAGATTTTGAGTGATATTCGACAAATGTATCGACACGAATCGGTTAAACTAGCTGCAGCAGCAGCAGCAACAACAACAACAACAACAACAACAACAGCAGCAGCAACAGCAACAGCAACAGCAACAAAAGACGTTTTGCGAAAAGAAAGGCCAACGAGCTGACGACGAGCCTCTCACCATGTAGTCTCCGAGGTCACCGGTACCGAACCACGAGGGGCTCAACAGCTCGGTCCTGGTGTACGGGTATGCCGGGTCGAACACCTCCTTCGCTGCAGAAGTCGACTCGATGGTGAAGTCCCAGTAAGGAACGGTCAGCTTGGGGTTGACGAGCTGCAGGCTGTGCTCGAAGGTGTTGGTGACGAGCGAGTGGGTTACCAGGAAGCCGATTCCGTCGTGAAACTGGCGGGGAGGGCGAGGGATTGATGGACCAATGTTTTAAGGTTGAAGGGGGGAGGGGTTAGTCACATTGATTGGACCCTTCGCAAGTTTAGCTGGTTGGTACACGAGCCATACTACAGTAGAGGGGGTACCCTTTGAGTTTTCCCTGGCTGATGGAGTTACTCAAATGCGGAAATGTCAAATATGTCTGCAAACGCATTTATTTTAAGAGTATACCTGGTACCAGGTATTTATTGGCGATATCATACCAATATATTCTATTTAATGTAACCAAAAACACACACCTTGGCCACTAGAATCGTAAACGTCGTAACCGATACCTGGTAGGATATACTCGTTGTGCCTAGATTTGTATTTAAATGAAAGACGATTGTTGGATGATGAGGTATAGAGCTCCTGATGTGAGTAATTTGATAACACTTAGGTGCCCTCGCTAACGTAGCATGGCTCTAGAACTGTATGTGTAAACCGATATGGTATTGTTGGCCGCTGGACCGACTACGAACCCGTATAGCCCTCGAAAGGGAAAAGGCGGCGCATAAAGACAAATGACGACTACACAGCATCGGCCAAACAATCAAGCGCGGGCCGCTAGGCTAGGAGATCAAAGTTCCAATGTCCCAGCTGCAGTGCAACGAGTTTATACGACATGCTAGACGGTTGAAAATGCCGGACGTATCATATTTTTGGTGGCTACAACCTGTAAAGTTGTATACACCTTGACCCAGCATCGACAAAATGGTTCACTTCTACTTCACTATAAACCCTAACCCTATCCATACCCCCGACCACCTGGAAATCTCTTCGGAATCAAAATGTAGTGGGGAGTTTGTGTGGGCTATCAACCAAATTGTGGAACAATATGAGCCAAGTCGCAAACAATGTCGATAGCCTGGACCCCAAAAGGGTTACCTGTAACGGACTGAAGATAGTTTTAGGAGGAAGGAGGAGGGAGAAGTGGCAACGTGCGTTCAACGTAATTGTGCTCATTGGCTGGTTCGTGACCATCGTTCGGAACAATATGTAAACAAGAACAATTTGTCAGCAAGACCACAAATAGCGGTGTACTAATAAATAACAACAGTTTACATCGCAGCAAACAATAAGTACCTGATGGCGTATTGGTGTTTTCGAAAACAGCTCTGGAAATGCACTCACATGTTGATTAAAAAAACTACTGTGAGCTAGAATGGATGTTTGTTTACACTCTGTTTAGAGGGTTAACTAAGGTAGAGGTCCCCGATTCGAGTCCCCTAGTAACGAAGATCCTTGAGGTTTTTCCGAAGCATTAGATTGGTGTTGATCTAAACTCTGAACGCTACTCGTATGGAGTTGCATATGCCGCGAGCGCACGCAATTCGACGTGGGCGAGTCGACGTCGGGTGGAAGATGGAAGGATCTGTTGACGCACTACCACTGACCCCATCGCGCGATGTGTACCAAGACGCGTGCCGTAGCGGTGAGGGGGTGGCGGGGGGGGGTGCTTTGAGACCTCGAATCACAAATACGGCGAAAGAAGGATGAGGGTCAAAGCTACACGCTGATCGGGTGATGAGCGAAAACACAAGAAGCAAAACTCTCTGTTTGGACAAGGTCCCGAGGCGTGCTACGATAGAGGCAGCACGTTTTGGCTGAAACTATGTTTGGCTCACGGAGCTCCTCCACTGGGGAGCTACCCAATGTCGTCGGAATACCATTTACGTTTTACAGCAATTCTTCGTATACCTCGGCCATGGAGTTTTTCATGTGGTTGCACTTCCATTTTTGCTCATAGTTTTTGAGTGAGGTATAGAGCTCCTCAAGAGATGCGCTTTAGGAACCGTAGGTGCACTCTATCTTAGCATACACGTGCCCAACAACATCGTGTACACCAAGCTGGAAGCAAACGCCTAACCCACCTCGCTCGCAAAATGCTCAATTTGACGACCAATGCGGTCCAACTACGTATAATACTGCACATTCGAGGCAACAACAAAGTGATAACTGGTGGGTATGGGCATACCTACGTATGAATGCGGAGAGTTTTTAAACTATTGAAACTGAATACACCACCAAATAAAGGTTGATCTGACCAGCTTCATGTCACACGAGGCCGGCGTGGAATGAAGCAGGGTCGCTCACGCTTGTTGGTCGAGGAAACTCCCCGCCGATGGATTAAGGGGGGGGGGGGTATTTTTACAGTCGAGGAACTCGTCGTGCTATTCTTAGGTGGATTGGGTGGGGACTGTCTTTACGGTATATCTCGAATTATATGGACAGGCAAAGATTTTGCATGGCGACATATAAAGGGCACGGCCGTTCGCCGCATCATTGAGTATATACGTACAGTAGAAACACAATACATTGCCGTACACTGGCAGCCGAGACAGATGGCACGGCCACCGTAAATGAACTCTCACGTGATCGCAGGTGTTGCTCATGGTGGCCTTGTAGTGCAGTCGGTTGATGGCGTACACATCGGCGTAGTCTTCCCCGTAAATCTCCTTCCCATCGCCTTCGTCCACCCGTACCGCCCACAGTTGAAACATCTGTTACAGGACCATGACCACAAAAGGAAAACCGACTGTACGCAATGGTTAACGATACACACGAGATATCTTAATGGTATACTCGGAAGTACCAGGTACCTGATATCATGCGGATATTTGTTCTTCGGTGACGAGGAATGAATGCGGTTTTCGCACGGCTCGCATGCCACTGACCACTGCTGCTGCCTGCCGTCGTAAACACTAATATTATGAAGAGATCACTACATATATATATTATTTCGTATATATTATTGTTATGGTTACATTTTCCCTCCGACAATGTCCAGATCAAACCTCTATCACCCATAGCCAGTAGGAAGAACAAACACAAACCGCAATGACGCTAGGAAGCTATCCAATTTTCGTTTACACAATCTACATGATCTACGGTGGCGTTAACTACTGCCTCCAGCCCAAAAACGATCTACTCTTGCTGGTGTGCCCTTCATCTGACTTTGTCTTAAAGCATGGCATGCCTGGTATCAAGCTACCCCATATATTTATCTCCTAAGTCGTACCCAAGCTCTATCCCAGGTTATGGGTGTGAGTCTACCACCCCCCCCCTGCTCCGTCTAGCCTCCTAGTGACCCCGATATAGGAGTTTGAGTATAGACACCCTCCTGGAGGTGGCTATACCTGTGTCGTAACCGACTGTTCCTATTGTTTTGTTTGCCATCTGGAAATGTACATTGCATGTTCCAGCCTTCTATCATCACTCTCGCCCAGCATCGCCCCGCCCCCCCGCCTTCCTTGCCTGAACGCTCCCACACTCCCCTTTCACCTTTACCGTGTTACCCCCTACCTCAAGGGCCAAGTCCACCCCCTACAATACACCTGCTACCATTTACTGATGTATGTATATTTTGCCACCGTCAACTCCAATGGTACGGCGGGGCGCGTGGCCGGTGCCCTCCCGCCCTACGCAACTTTCGTCGGATTTCAGTCCCATGGAGAGTGCGGCGGTGGCGTGCGGCAAGGGCGATGCCGTCTTCTATCTGCAGAAGACCCTCCCCGGTTCCCCCGGCACTCATCAAAGAGCATGCCTTTTAGAACTGCAAAAAATGTTGCACCCTAATTCCAAGTAGTTTGTCCCCAAAAACGTGCATGCAGTTTTAAAGGGACTACTACTGTAGTGCGACAGGCAGACGTGGGGGAAGTTTGTGGAACCCGGTAGAGGGAAGGGGTGATACAGCAGAGTAGTGCCCCAGTTAGTACGGCAGTACGGCACGACAACTATAGTACATATTCGTGCCCTGCCCTCGATGCGTGGCTGTGCGAGGAGTCCTGATAGTACAGTAGTACAGCGGTGTGTCGCTTCCAGTATACCACGGCAGCAGAGCAGGCAGGTGCACACACATTCGCCGATTTCTGTTTTTCATCCAATACCATGGCAAATAATACCTGAAATACTCCTTGTGTTATCATCATAATGGGGAGAAGGCTACTAGAAACGCTGTACCGCCTTTCTCCCAGCACACGTATTTCCCTCTGTGCATCGCTCTGCTGGATCAGTTGCACGATGTACTGTACAGTAGAACACAGCGTGCATTCAGTAGGGTGGGTGCCGCCCTGTTGGGGTAATAGAGAGTTTCGGAAAATAAAAATGTCAACAAATATTTGCTCAGGGACCTTCTCGCTCAGGGTCACGCCGCAAAAAAGACGTTGACGGCTAAATTAGACCATGAGCATCGAGTTTTTCGTTGCTCAGGGGGGGGGCTTCCAAAATAGCTCCCAACCCTGAGCAACAAACTGCGATGGGTTATGGTCAGGGAGCAGGGCACAGGTGGTATAAAGGTACCTGTACCATCACAAAAGCCGACGCCGACTCGCCGCCACAACGTAGGACGGCAGGGCGCGCCATCTCCCTTAACCAGGAGTGATTTCGTGACGCTGTGACGGAGAAAATAGTGCTGCACCATCTCAGCAGGCAGGGCCAAATTGGTACTCGTATGTACGAGTAGGAGAGACAGAGTGGGCTACGGCAGGGAGGGTGGCCGAGGCGCACGCCCACTCGCCGCCAGAGCGTAGAGCGACAGGGCGCGCCACCTCCTCCGATCAGTCGTCGCTTGGTGATACTGCTGTGGCGGCGAAAGCAGCACAGCAGGTTCGTTCTAGGCAGGCAAGATGAGAAGAGGACGTGGATGTGTTCACCACGGCGACCACGACGCAATGCAGCGCTACGAGCTAACCAAGCAGCGCAACCTCGAACTGGGTAACGGCAAGGAGGACGGCGACGATGGCGGACAATATGTGATAGGGGTTGAGAAGCGGGGGGAGTAGGTCGCGGTGAAAGGTAGTGGAGCACCGTGCATGGTAGATCGTCACGAAGCTCGAAGCTCGTTGCATTTCGAGCGCACGTCCTATCTATGTTTCTCACCCAAGAGCACAGCCTTATTGCTCGTCATATTTTGATATAATCTCCCTGAGCAAATTTGTTTGTTCATAATGAGGATTTTGAACCCGAGGGAGCGCTAGCTCCCGAGGATTCAAAGAATCCTCTTCCTAATTGGGTCGCGCACGCACAGCAGTAGGTAGATGCACACGCAAGCAAGTAGAGGGTAAAACATCGGGAAAAAAAAGTTTGAAGGTGCCGACATTTAATTTTTTACAAAACTGACATCTGTATGTATGTATGTATGTATGTATGTATGTCTGTCGCTGGCCAAGAATGCCCATTGCCCGACGCACACTGAACCGATCGCGATGAGCCCGGGGTTGGATTGACGAGAAAGATAGGGAGAAGCCTCTCTCGCTGGTTTCATGTCAAGTCGTCAAGGGTTCGTAGAGGGAGCTCGATTTGAGTCGTCAATGTCCCACATATTATCTCTCCCCTCGCTGAAAAAAATAAAATACTACTGTAAGGGATTTCAATAAAAGAATGAAAGCGTTCTCTAGGAGGGCATTCCGGCAAAACCACATACTCAAGCGCTTCAGGCGATGACAGCAACATCCGCTACCGCGGTGCCCACAAGGCATCCCACCGCTTGACGCCTTCAATGTCGCTCAGAAGTACTGTCGCCCCCATCCGCAGCACTTGGTTGGTCTCGTGGAGCTCTGTGGGCGGGATACTGATGGTGCACGTGGATGGTCATTTTTTGGCAAATTTATGTTTTTCAAACACGGAAAGGCACCCAGGTACGAATGGCCCCGTTTCCAAAGAACAGCCTCACACACCCTTCAGAACATCTCCTCGCCGCGAGCGTCGAAGACAGCCCACTACGGGAGAGGTTAGCAGGCATGTTCCTACTGTTAAGTGTTGCACCCGGAGCTCGCGGGATTTGCCCGGGAGGCTCTTTGGCAGCAGGTTTGAGAGGCTTCGTCACCTTGCCAAAATCGAGTGCTGCCGTATCGCGAGGAGATTTTTTTACTACAGCAGTACGAAGGAGATTTTGAATGTTTGAGTCGTATACGAAGCAAGCAACCCTCGAGTATACCTGGTACACATCAGTTTTTTTTACAAGCAGTACCACAGGAGATTTTGAATTTTTGAGTCGTATACGAAGCAAGCAGCCCTCGAGTACATCCGCTACCGCGGTGCCCACAAGGC
>JAYJMJ010270956.1:0-31760 GCA_036873875.1 Laminaria ephemera | reverse complement strand
TAGCTTTTTGCAAAAAAATTATAATTAATACAAGGTATCAAAATAAATGTCTGAAATTGTTAAAAAAATACTAGTAGGCCAGCATGCAGTTTCTAGTGCATTGTCTAAACAAAATAATATTTTAGAAGAAATTCTTATTACTTCTAAGGCTCTTGATAAGTATTCAGATATGTTAAAAGACATTTCTCATAGAAAAATTAAAGTTGTTGAAAAAAATATATTAGATTCAAAAACAAAACAACCTCATCAAGGTATTATTGCAACTTTTAAAGTTCAAGAACATAAAATGAGCTTTGCTGAAATATTAAAACACTCAAATATGGTTGTTTTATTAGATCAAATTACAGATCCTCATAATGTTGGGGCAATTGTTCGTTCAGCTAATGCATTTGGTGCAACAGCAGTTATTACTACAAGTAAAAACTCAGCTACAGATAGCCCAATTATTGCAAAAGCATCATCTGGTGCAATTGAAGACACTCCAATTATTACAATTACAAACCTAAGCACAGCTATTAAACAATTACAAGATGAAGGCTTTTGGGTTGTAGGGCTTGATGGTTACGCACAAGGAAACTTAGACTCAGTAGATTTAAAAGGTAAAATTGCTTTTGTTATGGGTTCTGAAGGTAAAGGCATGCGTGATCTTGTTAAGAAAAACTGCGATATTTTAGCTAAATTACCAATGACAGGTTCAGTTGAATCATTAAATGTATCTGTTGCATGTGGTGTAACTTTATATGAATATGCTAAACAAAATACACAAAAGTAACCAATTATTTATAAAAACTATTGAAGTAATAGCTATTTAGTATTATAATATCATCACACAAAATTTTTAAAGAGTGAGAATATTATGGATATGTCATTAGTAAGTGATGTGGAAATTATTAACAGACTTGTTAATTTAATAGTAGTTCTTATAACGGGAGCTGTCTTCTTTTTAGGCAGCTATGTAAATTCATACTTAAGATATAATGGTTATAAAATAACAGGTAATATTATTAGTTTGGGAATGGATCTTGCAATAATAACTTACTTACATTCTAAGGGGTTAGGAGCGTCTGCGGTAAACGGTTACGGTTTGGTTTTATTATTCAGAATACTTCTTTTAGTGGATTATTGGAATATGTATGATGACTTATATATGAAAAAAGAAAGTAAGTTTGAATACGCAAAAAAACACTGTTTTTTTAAATGGATGGCAGAACACCACTTAATACCAGGATATTACACTAGATAAACTAAAGCTTTAACTATTAATTTACTTTAAAAGGATATTAATTATGTTTATAGAAATTGGTTCAATTGTTTTTGTGTTTTGTTTTACATTGTTTGCAGTAATTGCCACCTATATTTTAGTTACAACTAAAATGGCAAAAGCTTATAACTTTAAATTAAGTGATACTTATTTATTTATTGCTACAGAGATGTTAGTTTTAGCAACTATTATGTACATAAGTAACCAGCTTGGTTTTGATTATACCTTTACAATAGCTGTATCGGTAATTTTTTCTAATATTTTTATACCATTTTTACATTTTGTTAAAGATGGAATTGAAAGAATGTTGGGGTACTAAACTATGTTTATAGAAATTGGTTTAATTATATTAGCATTTTGTTTTGCTGTAGTTATGGTAATTTTAGTATATATGGCAATTGCCAATCTAATTCTAAAAATATATACGGTCCAGTTAAAACAGTACCAAGTACTTCTTATGACGCAATTATCAGCATTAGCAGCCCTTGCTATTTTTGATAAGGTGTTTAATCTAGAATATGATATGGTAATGTTTGTAGCTATATTAGCCACTAGTATTTATTATCCTTTAGTTAATGTCTTAGATGATTATGAGTCTAATATGTTACGCTATTGATAGTGAAGTACTGAAACAATTACGAAAAAAATTGAATAACAGCCCTTGCGGCTGTTTTTTTATTGCCTTAATTATAAAAAGATTCAGTTTAATGCTTATTTATGCTATATTAAAATTTAGTATAATACATAAAATTGAAAGCAAAATAAATGAGTAATAATTTAGAATCTAAAATCTTAAAGTTCTTTTTAGAAAATAGAGAGAAAACTATTGAATTTAATACACTTTGTAAAGTGTTTAGAATTAAAGGACAAACAAGAAAAACATTAAAAGATGTTCTATATAATTTAGAATCAAAAGATTTTATTGAATATAAAAAGAAAAATTCTTATAAATTATTACCGAAAAAATCTGATAGGGGTGAATCTTTTGATGATTCAAGAGATAATAAAAAACCTGTTAGAAAAGATAAGCCAGTTGCAAACTCTGCAAGAGTTAAGCTTACACCTGAAGATAAAAAAGATCAAAAAATCTTAGCTATATACCATGAAAAAACATACACATACTTACCATTGCTTAATGATTTAGCAAGGTATAGCTTTAGCTGTTTAAATGATGAGCCTGAAAATAATAACTTAGAAGACGGTAACCTGGTATATATACGCCCTATAGTAAGTACTAGAGGTAAAATTGAGTGCGCAAGGTTTGACTCTGTAGTATCTCATTCCATTACTGGTTCAGAAAGCTTAGTATCAATTTTAAATGCTGAAATTCCATTAGAATTCCCACAAGATGTAATTGCTGAAACTGATAAGTTAAACGACGGCTTAACAAAGCAAGAATACTCTGAAAGAGAAGATTTAACTAAATTACCTTTAATTACAATTGATGGTGAAGATTCACGAGATTTTGATGATGCAGTATTTGCAGAGCCTTGGATTGATAAGCAAGGTAATGATAATGGCGGATTCCATATAATTGTAGCAATTGCTGATGTATCTCATTATATTAAAGAAGGCTCTAAGCTAGAAAAAGAAGCTTTAAAAAGAGGTAACTCAACATACTTCCCTGATATGGTTGTGCCGATGTTACCAGAGCGTTTAAGTAATGATTTATGTTCATTAGTTCCTCATGTTGACCGCCCAGTATTAGCGGCTCACTTATACATTGATGCAAATGGTAACTTAAAAAAACATACATTTAAAAGAGCCGTTATGCACTCACATAAACGTTGCACATATAACCAAGTTCAAGCAGCATTAGAAGGTAATTATAAACATATTGATGAAGAATTTACAAACCAAGTATTAGTTCCTTTAGAACAAGCTTATGAAGTTTTACAAGACCAAAGAGACCGCCGTGGCGCTTTAGATTTAGATACTACAGAAACTTATATTGTTTTTGATGAAGAAACAAAAATGGTTTCAGATATTGTACCAAGAAAACGTTTTACAGCACATATGCTTATTGAAGAGCTAATGGTACTTGCAAACGTTGCAGCAGCTAAAGCTTTAAAAGAATACTCATGTATGTACAGAATACATGAAGAGCCTTCAGCTGAAAAAGTTTCAAACCTAAAAATTAACTTAAAAGGTTTAAATATTAGATACTTCTTTAATGATGATAAAGCATTAACACCATATGACTTTAAAAAGATTATCTCAAAAATGAGAGAAGTTCCAGGATCTGAAAACCTAATGAATGTTATCTTAAGATCACAATCACAAGCAAGGTATGGTTCACAAAACTTAGGTCACTTTGGTTTAGCTTTAGATCATTACGCTCATTTCACATCTCCAATTAGAAGATATAGTGATTTAATTGTACATAGACTACTAATTAAAAACTTATCACTTGCAGGTGAAGGCGGAATAGCTTATTCATCTAAAAAAGTTGATGAAATTGCAGAACATATTAGTGTTACTGAAAGAATTTCACAAAAATGTGAGTGGGATGCAAAAGAGCGTTTTGTAGCAGCATATTACAGTGAAAGGTTAAACGAACACTTTAATGCTACAGTAGTTTCAATTAATAAATTTGGTATGTTTGTAAAATTAGAAAATACTGGTGCTGAAGGTTTGGTTCCTTATAAAACTATGAAGAATGATTTCTTTATTTTAGATGAAAGATCAAACACTTTAAGAGGTAAAAGAACTAGAAAAGTTGTAAAAGTTGGTACTCAAATTAAAATAGAGTTAAGAGGTGCTAATGTAAACTTTGGTAAACTATCATTTGATTTTGTTAAGTTTATGTAAGTTTAAAACGTTATAAAAAAAAGAGCTATTAAATTAGCTCTTTTTTTATTGGGTGAATATTATTTTTTTACTTTAATCATAGTGTTCTTAAATATTTCATTCTCACTCATTATATTAAACCATTTTATAAGCTTAGGGTAGTTTTGGTTATTATCAAACCAATTATTATCAGGCATTCTAAATTGGCGAATAAACGGAAATATAGCAAAATCTGCTAATCTTAATTCACTATCAACTAAATAAGAATGTTTTTCTAAGTTACTTTCTAAAATTTGTAAAAATTTACATCCTTCAGATTGCCAATTAGTGTCATTTACTTCATCTTCATAACGGTTAGGATACTTATATCTATCTAGTGCGTGTTTAAATTTACCATCATTATAGTCAATTAAACTTAAAGAGGCATCTAAATTAGATAGTAGCTTCATATCATCGCATTGATTTAAAGCCCATAGCATTATTTCTAGTGATTCATCTATTACATTGTTATTACCAAGCACTAAAACAGGTACAGTGCCTTTATTTGATGCTTTTAGCATTGCCTCAGGCTTATCTTTTAAAGCAATATCAATGATATTAATATCTATCTTAGCAAGTTTAATAGCCATTCTAGCTCTTATTGCATAAGGGCATCTTCTAAATGAGTATAGTAGGGGGTGGTTATTCATGTAATTACCTTTAATTTATAGTTTATATTAGTATACATTTTTTTCAATTATTATCAAAGAACATAAGTAATTATACCTATGTAAAGTTTTGCCCTTAATGATGTAAACAATTAATAGTTGTTGACATATATACAAATGTTTTTATATAATTAATTTAATACCTTATTATTAATATTTACTTTTTATCTGCTTTGGAGATTATTATGGAAAATGAACCTCAGAAAAACTCAGGTGCCATTATGTTAAATAGTACAAGTTGCCTATTAAAAAAACCGTCACGTATCCCAGGTATGAGATACACTATGTGGCCAGAGCTTTGGATGCTTGCAGTAAATGGTTATGAACATAAAGAATCCAATATATACTTGCCGCGTATTCAAGGGGAGATACCCTTTGATGGACATAACATAAAGTATATAGATAATTTAAGTTATGTTTTAAGTGATCGGTATGAATCAATGAATCAGTATGTTCTTTCATTAGCATTAGAACTTGAAAAAACATACCCTTTAGATGGCCGTGATAGTGGTTTTAACATTGTTTACAAAAATTCAAAAATTAGTTGTAATGATTGTGACTTGTTTAATAATGTACAAGATGAGACAGCAGAACTTTTGATGTATTTAACTAAATTACATTTGGTTAAAACACATGATAAGTTTAGCGTGTACAATAGTATTGTACAAAAAAATGTTAAAAACGCGGCCGACTATACTAAGGTGATTTCTAAAAAATTGGCTAGTCATAAACTAAATAACAATATTACAGTTCTTTACAAGGCTAAAAAATATCGAATGTATGTAAAAACTTCTATTGTTGCTGCTGATGAAAGCTTGCCATCAATTGCCGAATTTTGCTCATCAGATCTTGATGCAGATTTTGAGTTGTTAATAGATGGTGTATCTAAATTAAAAGGTACATTTAGACAAGTTGATAGATGTTCCATGCAGTTTATTGAAGATACAATACACACTCCTTAAAAACGAGTATAAATAAAAAGCCAGCAGTTATGCTGGCTTTTTTATGCTTTAAATTACTTAATCAGTTTTTGTACAGCTAAGTAAGCTAATATTTAACTCAGGTAATTCAGGAAACTTTAAATTCTTGTGAACATTACTCATCCAACCTCTAAAAACAGGGAGCTCAGCTTTATAAACTTGAACAAAAGCCATTTGGTTTTCAGTATTATTTATAACAGTACTAGCACATGATTTAATAGAAATATCATAGTTTTTTATATTAATAGAATTATCAGGCTGTAGGCTAAAATCAAAAATCTTATCAATTTGTTTGTTTAATACTCTTATTTCAGCATCATAATTATAAAATACACGGTCATCAGTTTCTTTTGTTAAAAAAGAGTACTCATCAGACATTATTTCATTTAAAATACTGCTATCAATATTAGAATCTAGCATAATATCTTGAGAATCAATAGTAGGAGATGTTGAAACATCAGACCAGTTAATATTTTTATTTAAAGTTTCTTGAGCATTGGTATTTGCAACTAAAGCAAAAGATAAAATACTAAGTAATAAAGTTTTCATTATGATAAAGACTCCTTAATTAGCTCAAGTTTTGCAATAGTATTGTTAATAAGATCAGCACTAGAGTTATCTAATTTAGCTTTTTTACGAACATTACCAAATTTATCTAATTCACCATTTAAAATTAAATCTTGCACGGCTTTAATAGTATAACCTTGTATGTAAAGTAAGTTTTGGATAGTAGCGATAATTTTTTGAGATTTAATACAATAATAACGTCTGTTATTACGTTTAACCGGAGATATAATAGGAAATTTAGTTTCCCAGTAACGGATAACAGAAGTAGCAAGTTCTAAATCCTTAGCTACTTCTGTTATAGTTTTATAGTTTTCTTCAAGTTCCATAAGCTCATCTTTCATTATCTGTTTTTCTAATTCAGGGAAAAGCATTGGTTCTTTTTCATAATCAACAAATTTATTCATTAATATAACTATCCGTTTCTTTAATTAATCTTATTCGTATAAATACTTTTTAATTGTTGGAGATGGTTTAAATAGAACCACTTTTCTTGCTGAAATAATAAATTCTTCTTTTGTTTTAGGATTACGGCCAACTCTTTCGCCTTTTTCTCTTAAAGTAAATGTACCAAATTTAGCAATTTTAACTTCTTTTTCTTTATCTAAAGATTCAATTATTTGGTTGATGATGTCGTCAATAATCTTGTTTGCTAATTTTCTTGGAATGCTAGTTTTTCTAAAAATTGCTTCTGTTAAATCTTGTCTTGTAATAGTTTGTTGAACCATTTTAGTAGAACCCTTTAATTATATGATTTAGTTTAGTTTGGTTTTTTATTTTATATTATTTTTAGATATAATTTTGTATCGTGTTATATAATATAAAATTTTTATGATTTAATCAAGTAAGAAATTACCATTTTAACAATACACCACCAAAGGTAAAGCCGGCACCAAAAGCTTCTAGTAAAAGAATATCGCCTTTTTTGAACTTTCCTTCTTTATTTGCATAATCTAACGCTAAAGGAATAGATGCTGCTGATGTATTTGCGTGTTTTTGTACGGTAATAATTACTTTTTCTGAATCTAAGCCTAGGTGTTTGGCTGTAGAGTCAATAATTCTTTTATTTGCTTGATGAGGAATAAGAAAGTCAATATCTTCTTTATTCATATTATTTTCTTCTAATAAATCAAGGCAAACTTTTTTTAAATTACTTACTGCATATTTAAAAACTTCACGGCCTTGCATAGTAATAACGCCTTTTATGCCGCCATTACCAACACCATGAGATGTTCTTAATAAATCAGTATGTTCTGGAATTGTAGATATTCTTGAGCCAATAAGGCCGCTTTTATCATTATCATTAGTAGCACTTAATACTGCTGCTCCTGCGCCATCACCAAATAATACACATGTAGCACGATCTTTAAAATCTAAAATTTTAGATAAAGATTCAGCACCAATGATTAAAATATTTTTAGCTTTTTTAGTTGCAAAATAACCTTCTGCAATTGACATAGCATAAATAAAACCACTACATACAGCTTGAACATCAAAACTTGTAGCATTTTTTGCGTTAAGCTTTCTTTGTACAATATTTGCAGTAGATGGAAATGTTAAATCAGGAGTGGTAGTTGCAAGAATAATCATATCAATATCTAATACATCTAAATTAGCATCTTTAATTGCAGCAAGGGCTGCATTAACTGCTAAGTCTGATGTTAGTTCATTTTCTACAAAATGGCGTTGCTCGATTCCAGATCTCTCTTTAATCCATTGATCAGATGTATCAACAAACTTTGATAGATCATCATTACTTACAACTTTTGTAGGAAGATATGAGCCAGTTCCACTGATTCTATACATAATGATATTCCTTTTAAAATATAATTTAATTAATCTAACCTATTAAAACATATATTGTTTTATATGTACATAAGCAAATATCAATTTATTAATATTAAAGATTTTTGTTAAATTTATCGCGACATAAAAAAGAGGGCTATTAACCCTCTTTTAGAATTTATTCTGCGCAGAATAAACTATATTACTTAGCTTCTTCAGCTTGCACTTTAGATTTTACAACTTCTTTTTTGTTGTAAAAGCCACAGCTAGGGCAAACATGGTGAGGAAGTTTATCTTCACCGCAGTTATCGCATACGTGTGCGTTAACATTTGCTAATGAGTCATGTGATCTTCTTTGACCACGTCTAGAAGAAGAGATCTTTTTCTTTGGTACAGCCATTGTATTTATTTCCTTACTTAATAACAATTTAATTTTTAACTAAATTAACTCATATGTATATGTGTAGCTAAATTAGTAGACCTATTATTATAGTATTTTGTGCTAAAAATCAAGTATATTTTGAAATAAAAATAATTTTTTTCTAAAAACTTGCAAAAATATGAGTTTAATTTATAATATAAGGTATATAAATACACTAATAAATATAGTTAAACGAGGATAACACAGATTTTATGAAAAAAACATTAATAGCAGCAGTTTTATTACTAAGTGCATGTGCAGGTACAACAAATATTCATGGTTCATTAATTAAACCTGATGATATTGATAGATTAAGAATAGGATCTCATAATAAAAATAACGTTATGAGCTTATTAGGAAGCCCTTCAACAAAATCTACATTAAATAATAATACGTGGTATTATATTACAGATATTAAACAAACTAAGCCTTTACAAAAGCCTAAACTAATTAAACGTCAATTAATATCATTAACATTTGATAAAGACGGTGTTTTAGATTCAATTAGAGAAAAAACTGAAGAAGATGCTAAAATTATTAAGCCAAATGAGGTTACTACAACTACTCAAGGCCAAAACTTAGGTTTCTTAGAGCAAATTTTCTTAAATATTACATCAGGAATGCGATCACTTAATAAATAAAGATAATAAATTATAAATAATTAAGGATAATATATAAATGAGATCATTAAAAAAAATAACTAGCCAAAAAGCCGCAATGTTTGGAGTAGATGCAAGAATTGCATTAGTGGTTTTATCTATTTTGGGTATATTAGTTGTTCCAAAATATTATAGTGTTATTTATAAAACAAATTCTGAGGCTATAATAACCTCAATGAAATCAATAGATAGAGCAATTGTTACTTATATTGAAGATACTGGAACATACCCAGGTGTTATAGGGAACTTATTATCAACAGTTCCTGCTGATGCAGGGCATGCAGCTAAATGGAATGGCCCATACTTAAAAGGTGATGAAGCTGATAGGTTTATACCTACATTAACATGGGTAACAAAAGTAGATGATTGTTCATCAGCAGTTACAACAAGCAGATATTGCGATATGGCAGTTACGTTTGTATTTACAGATGTAAGTGAAGGAGTGTACCAAACTTTAATTGATTACTATAATGCAACAGGCACAACCGAGTTAATAACATATGTATCAGCAACAAGCACCCTTAGCATAGTATATGGTGGTGTATCTACAGGTAGTATTAAGCATAAATCTTATAGAGTTAAGGAAAAAGCATAATGTTAAAACAAAAAGCAGCCCTTTTTGGGTTTGATGCAAGAGTAGCAATTATTATTTTTGGTACAATAGCAGGTATTGCATCATATTATGGTGCAGATAAAATAAAACAAATGCAAGACTTAGCAGCAGTTACTCAAGTTGATGTACTAAGACAAGCATCATTACAAGTAATTAGTGATAATGGTGGAGATTTTAATACAGGAGTAGGTGGTATATTAAATGCAAACTTCTTAGGTTCAAAAGACCTTGTAACAAATCTATTAAGCTCTGGTAAAAATAATATATCTTATATAGATGTTCCTGATGGGTCTGCAGAAAGCTATATAACTATTAATACATCAACTAATAAAATGCAGGTTGATCATCTAAATTTATATTCATCAACTAATATTGCTGGTGCAGGTTTAAGTTTATCTGATTGTGATAAATTATTGACTAATTGTTATTATTGGTTAAGAATAAATAATGTAAGTGAAAATAACTATTCATTAATTGAAGCATTTTATGATGATAATATTTCTGATTATAGTAATTTAACAAATATAGCTGAAGGAATAGCAGTTGCAGTTAATATTGCAGGTACTCCAAAACTTGGAACTGTATTAATTAAACTAGGGGAGCGTGATTTTTAATGATTAAACTTAATAATAAAGCAGCCCTTTTTGGGTTTGATGCAAGAGTAGCTTTAATAGTACTAGCTGTGTTATCTACATTAGCAGGTGCAAAATTATCATCATATATTAGTGAAACATCATTTAATGCAATTTTTGTAGAATCTAAAAATATAGGCAAGGCAATTGATAACTATCACAATGATGTAAGTAAATCTATTGTTAATAGTTTTGTAAGTACTATAACCACAGATGCTGAAAAAGAAGAAAAAGCAATAACATTATTATATTCTAAAATAAATCTAGATCCTACTTTAGCAACTAAATGGAATGGTCCTTATATTAAAAGACTAAATGAAGATCATAAAAATGAAAACCTTCTTTTACAATACCGTTTAGTTTCTCTAGCAAATGACTTATCAACAACATGCAATACTAGTAATACAAACCCTTGCTATGTATTTTTACTATTTAAAGGTTTAGATAATATTATATGTGATGATGTTGAAGATAATAACTCAAAAAACTTAGTAAAAATAACTAGAACTGTTAACACTACTGAAACATGTAACTTATATATAAAATTAACATCAGATTACAATTAATAACTAATAAACAAAAAAACTAAATAAATAATAGAAAAAGGAAATAAAAAAATGTACGTAATAGGACACCCATTATTATCAATAGTATCAATCTTAGATTCAATATTAATGATTTATTCATTAATAGTATTAATTTCATGTGTATTATCATGGGTTAATCCAGATCAAAATAGCCCAATCGTTAAAATCTTAAACCAACTAACTATGCCTGTATTTGCATTTGTTGGTAAATATGTACCAAAAGTAAATGGTATTGATTTAACACCATATGCTATTTTACTTGGTTTATTTTTCATCAGAACAGGTATTTTACCAATTTTTGAAACATTTGCTTTAAGCCTAGTTAAATAGTTTTTAATGCAAAAGCAATATATTAAGCACATTAATAATAAAACCCATTTATTTGTTAAACTAAGCCCCAATGCTAAGGATAATAAGATAGATGGGTTTGTTTTATATGAGTACGACCAAGAATATTTAAAAGTGTATATTAAAGAGATCCCTGAAGATAATAAAGCTAATAAAAGTTTAATTAAGTTTTTATCTAAAAATTTTAATATTGCAAAATCAGAAATTAAGCTTATTAAAGGGAATAAGTCACGTTATAAAGTGCTTGAGCTTAATAGTTTAAACATCAAAATTTAAGGAGTAGTAAATTATGTTAATTATTAAAATTATACTATCAGTGTTTTTCATATTAGCAAGTTCAATAAAAATACTTGCATGGAATACTAAAATATTTGAAATACAGTTACAATTCTTTCAAAAATACGGACTTAATAGAAAAATAATGTTTGTTGTTGGATTAATAGAGCTTTTTGGGGCGTTAAACCTTTTAAGCCCAGAACCGTTAGCTTCTTTTATAGGTTCAGTAGTTATATTTTTAACTTCAATTGGGGCAATATTCTTCCATTTAAGATTTGACACTATAAAAGATGCAATTCCTGCAATAATGACAATGACACTATCTGGAATTTTAATGTATAGCTATATTGGCTAATAATATAATATTATTTGAATAAAAAAACCACCTAGCTTAGGTGGTTTTTTTTATAGTGAATCTAAATAGGGCTTAGCCTTTAACAGATTCTAAATATTTATAAGCATCAAGTGCAGCAATGCAACCAGTACCAGCAGCTACAACAGCTTGGCGGTAAATAGGGTCAGCAACATCACCTGCAGCAAACACACCAGGTAATTTAGTATTAGCAGTACCTGGTTCAACTTTTAAGAAACCAACTTGGTCCATATCTAAAATACCTTTAAATAAATCTGTATTTGGTTTATGCCCAATAGCTATAAATATACCAGCCATTGAGATAGTTTCTTTAGTACCATCACGAGGATCTTCAACAATTGCAGCTTCAACTCCACCTAGTGGGCCATCTTTACCTTCAAGGTCAACTAATTGGCGATATGTATGAATTGTAATGTTTTCAGTTACTTTAGCTTTTTCAAGTAAAACAACTTCTGATACAAAATCATCACTTCTGTGGAATAAGTGTACATGTTTTGCAATATTTGATAGGTATAAAGCTTCTTCCATTGCAGTAGAACCACCACCAACAACACCAACAACTTGGTTTCTATAAAAAGAACCATCACATGTTGCACAGCCTGAAACACCACGGCCGTTAAAACGTTTTTCAGCATCTAAGCCTAACCATTTAGCAGATGCACCAGTTGCAATAACAACAGCTTTTGCTTTATATGTACCTTTTGTACCAATAGCAGTATGCATGCCGCCTTTTTCATTTGAAAAATCAACTTCTTTAATATGGTCTGTCATAATTTGGGCGCCACAGTTTTTAGTTTGTGCTTCCATTTGCTCCATTAACCAAGGGCCTTGGATAGGGTCAGCAAAACCAGGGTAATTTTCAACTTCTGTTGTAATAGTTAATTGGCCACCAGGTTGGTTACCACGTACCATAAGTACTTTTAAGTTAGCACGAGCCGCATAAATTGCAGCAGAATTTCCTGCAGGGCCAGAGCCAATAATTAATAAATCGTATTCCATCTTCTTACTCCATATATTATAGTAAATTTCGTTTCTTTGTTACATGTTATTATTCGTTGTAATTTCATAATGGTTACATTGTTACATTATAATTATGTCCATTCAAGCATAAAATGCAAAGTTGCCTAAAATGTAGGCAATTGGAGTATTTGGTCTTGTAATGTTATTTTATAATTGTTAGTGTAGATGTTAAGAGCTATTTTATAAGGCGATTTGCTAATTAGGCGAGTATCTTTTTAAAATAGTTTTGCTTTGTGATAAAGCTTATAAAAATAAAAGCTATTTATAAAATTAAAATAAAAAAACAACATAATATCAATTAAGGAGATATAACTAATGTCAGAAAACACATGTAAAAAATGCCCACTAATGGTTGGCGCTAAATTCCCTACAAATACTATGAGTGCTGTAGAAGGTAATGGTACAATTAACGAATCATTTGATATTAAATCATTTGCTGCAGGTCAAAAAGTAGTAGTATTTTTCTACCCACTTGATTTCACATTTGTATGCCCAACTGAAATTGTAGCTTTTGATAAAGTAAAAGAAGAATTTGCTAAACGTGGTTGTAAACTAGTTGCTGCATCTGTTGATTCAGTATTCTCACATTCAGCTTGGAGAAACACTCCATTAAATGAAGGTGGTATCGGTCCAGTTCACTTCCCAATGGTTTCAGATCTACAAAGAAAATGGGCTGATCAATTAGGTATTTTAGCTGAAGGTGGTGTTACTTACCGTGCATCATACTTACTAGATGAAGAAGGTACAATTAGACACATGGTAGTAAATGATTTACCATTAGGCCGTTCAACACACGAAATGTTAAGAATGGTTGATGCTTTAAACTTCCACGAAAAGCATGGTGAAGTTTGCCCAATGAACTGGAAAGAAGGCGACGAAGCAATCGAAGCTAACTCAGAGTCTACTGCTGCATACCTAGCTAAACAAAAGTAATTTATATATAAATTATACATAAATAAAAAAGCACCTTTTTGGGTGCTTTTTTTATTAATTCATTATAAAGGTTTTAGTAGTTATATAATGGAAATTTTTCACATAAATTTTTAGCCGTAGATTTTACTTTTTCTAAAATAGCTTCATCAGTAATGCCATCGCTATTTGTATTATTTAAAATATCTAGCATTAAATTAGCAACTATTTTAGCTTCAGCTTTTTTAAATCCACGAGATGTAATAGCAGGGGTAACAATTCTAATACCTGATGTTACAAAAGGTGAGTTAGTATCAAATGGAATTGAATTTTTATTGCAAGTAAGCCCGGCATTTTCTAAAGCAGTTTCAGCAATTTTACCAGTTAAGTTAAATGATGATACTGTATCAATTAATATTAAATGATTATCGGTTGTTTTTGAAATAACAGTTTTTTTATTTTCTACTAAAATATCAGAAATAATTTTTGCATTATCTATAACATCTTTAATATATTCTTTAAAGCTAGGTTCTAAAGCTTGTTTAAATGCTACAGCTTTTGCCGCAATCACATGCATTAAAGGCCCGCCTTGCATCCCAGGGAATACAACTGAATTTACTTTTTTAGCAATATCTTCATTGTTAGTTAAAATTAGTCCGCCTCTTGGTCCTCTTAATGTTTTATGAGTAGTTGATGTTATAATATCAGCATATTCTACTGGGCTTTGGTGGTATCCTGTTGCAACTAAACCTGCAATATGTGCCATGTCAACCATTAAGTATGCACCAACTTCATCAGCAATTTTTCTGAATTTTGCAAAGTCAATACTTCTTGCATAAGCACTTGCGCCTGCAATAATTAATTTAGGTTTATGCTCTTTTGCAAGTTTTAAAATTTCGTCATAATCAAGCATTTGAGTGTTTTTATCAAGGCTATAACTAATAGCGTTGTATAATTTACCAGATATATTTACTTTTGAACCATGAGTTAAATGCCCACCCATATCAAGCCCCATACCTAAAATGGTATCATTTGGGTTTAGTAATGCATAAAATGCAGCTTGGTTTGCTTGGCTACCTGAATGTGGTTGCACATTAGCATATTTTACATTAAAAAGTTCACAAACTCGTGATACTGCTAATTTTTCAACAACATCAATATGTTCACAGCCTCCATAATAGCGTTTATTAGCATATCCTTCAGCATATTTATTTGTTAAAACGCTGCCTTGTGCCTGCATTACAGATTTTGATACAATATTTTCAGAAGCAATAAGTTCTATAGTGGTTTCTTGTCTGTTTAGCTCATTATCGATAGCATTTTTGATATCTATATCATCAATTTGAATTGTTTTATTTAAAAAATCGTTCATAGTTAGTATCGGTCCTTAATTATTTACTTGTGGTTATAGTTATTCATCAAGCATTTTAATTCTTGTTTCATGTCTGATATTTTCAGGTATGCTTAAATCATATTTTGAGTTTAAAAATATATCGATATATTTAATCATAGTATTAATATCTTGAGTTCTTGAACCTAAGCAAATTATATTTGCATTATTGTGTTCTTTAGCTGAGTTTGCAGTAAAATCATCATAAATAATAGCAGCTCTAATCTTCTTATTTCTATTTGCTTGTATGCTAACGCCAATGCCTGTTCCACAAATAATTATACCAAGTGATGTTTTTTCATTTAAAACTTTTTCACTTATTTGTTGGGCTATAATAGGGTAATCAACTTTATCAGAGTCATCAATATTGCAATTTACAGCATTATAATTTAATGCGTTTAGGTGTTCACATAGTTTGTTAACTTGTGTTCTTCCTGCATGGTCTGAGCCTAAATATATGATCATTGAAGTATTCTCCTTGATTATTTTTTATTCATATAATAAAATAACATAAATTAATAAATAATTATAGGGTAGATTTATGCAAAGAAGAGATTTTTTTACATCATTGGGTAAAAAGCTTACCAAAGGGTTGGTTCACTCATGTTATGAATTTATTTATAACCAACAGTCTTATAATATATTTATAAATAATAATTCTAAAAATATTTTAATTATTGATTTAAATACTGTTAAATTTAATAAGTTAGAAAATATAAACTATTCATATGTAGATTTTAAAAATATAAATCTTAGTGATTTTAGCATAAAGCTAAATAAACAGTTTGGATATAATATTAGCTTATTAAGTAAAGATTTTTACGATATAGATGTATCTAATTATATTTTAATAGATACAGATAAATCTATTCAAACAAATACTAATGTTTTATTTTGTTACGATGTTAGTAATTTAGAAAATGCGAACGCTAATTATGCCTGTCAAACCAGCCAAAATAAAGACATTTACCTGTCAAACCTATATAATGGCTCTAAGTTGTCTGAAAATTTTAATACAAGAATCAGTACTTTAATTAATTAAAACTTGTAATATTTTTGAAAAGTAATACAATAAGCCTGTAACTTTATATATTTATAGCTATTTTTAAATATATCTGCATCACTTTTTTAATGGAGTAATATTATGCAAAATGTACAAGTAGATCAAGGTTTAAATGTATCATCAGTCGTAAGCTCAAATGTGCAAGCAAAAGATAGGCTTAAAAACCTTAAATCTTTAAGTCTTGCAGCTCAAGAATCTATTTCAGAGTCTTTAACTACAATATCTTTAAAAGGTAAAGTAAGATTATACATTTTAAGAGTAGATGATTTAGGTCGTTGTTATCATGAACAACTAGATGATTCACCTAAAGAAAAACTAGTTTTAGCAATGAGAATGAAAGATTGTAGCATGTTATCTGTCCAAACTGCAGCAATAGGGAATTCAAAAAGAATTTTGAACCTTGATAATGTATATGTAAGTATTAACTATGCCAAAAATTTTATTGGCTTGGTTGATGTTGTAGATAACATGGTTAGTTTATCGTTTTTTACTAATTATTTGTCATCAGAAAAGAAAATATCTACACTGATTTGTTTTGATAAAAATGGTATTGCATACCTTGAACTTAAACCAGATCAAGGTATGTCAAATATCAATGGATAACGATAAAAGCAATTGAAAAAGACCTGAGTATTACCTCTGGTCTTTTTTTTATGCCTAGTACTTATTTTCTATACAATATCTTGTGTTTAAACTTGTTAAATAGCTTATTTTATGTTATAAATATAATAAGTCTCAAGTAATTTAAAAAGGAGCTTATAGCTAATATGAAATGTCCATTTTGCGATCATGAAGATTCACAAGTTAAAGACTCTAGAAGTTCTGAAGATAATTCAACAATTAGACGCCGTAGAGAATGCGTTGTTTGTAAACAAAGGTTTACTACATTTGAAAGAATTGAAACTGCAAACTTAATGATTATCAAAAAAGATAATACTAGACAAATTTATGATAGAAATAAACTTTTTAGAAGTATAGCTACTCCATTACAAAAAAGAGAATCAACAACTGCAGATATTGAACGTATAGTAAAAAATGTAGAATCATTTTTAAATGATACAGCAGTAAAAAGAGAAGTTCACTCATCAATTATTGGTAAAGCAGTATTAGGACAATTAAAAGAGCGCGATTTCGTTGCTTATGTTCGTTACGCATCTATTTACCATGACTTTGATGCACTAGATGATTTTGAAAAATTATTAAATCAATTGAAAAAGAAGGATAAGTAATAAATGAAGTTTAACTTACAAGATTTATTAAAGCAATATGAAAGTAAAGTTACAGGGGATGATTTTCCTGAAGAAAAAACACGTTTCACAGATGATAAAAGAACTGAAAGCAGAATGCTTGCAATTCAAGCTATTTTTATGGAACATGAAGATGATAGAAACCAAAACGGTATTATTCAAGAATGCTTAGATTTTTCTGGTTTAAAGTCAGCTCATTTAGATAAAAAAATGTTTGCTAAATTAGTTGAAGATACTTTAGCTAAAAAAGAAGATGTTTTAGCTGAAATTTCACTTAACTTACAAGAAAATTGGTCAATTGCAAGGTTAGAGCCGTTAGTAAGAAGCATTTTAATTGTTGCTATAAGTGAATTATTAAAAAAAGAAACTCCTGCAAAAATTATTGTTAGTGAATACCTAGCAATATCAAACGCATTTGTTGAAACTGAAGAAGTTAAATTTATTAATGGTGTGTTAGCATCAGTAATTAAAAAGTACGAACTATAATATATTAATTTATTAAAGGGGTTAATAATGTCAAATTATCATAATAATAATGGACCATTTACAGTTAAGCATTTAGCTGATTATATCTCATGTGAATTTAAAGGCGATAAGTCTAAAAAAATCCACAGTATTAATACAATACAAGATGCAACAAGTGACCAACTAGCATTTGTTGAAAACCCTAAATATATTAAATACCTTGAAACTACTAATGCAGGGCTTGTTATAGTTAACCCTGATTTTGCAGACCAATTACCTGAAGATACAGCAAGAATTTTATCAAAATTTGTTTATGCTGATTATTCAAAGCTTGCAAACTTATTTTATGCAGATAAACCTTTAGAGGGTTCAATTCATAAAACTGCAATAATTGAGCAAAATGTTACAATTTCTAAAAATGTAGAAATTAAGGCAGGTGTTGTTATTAGCGAAGGTGCTATAATTGGTTCAAATACTATTATCGGTGCTAATTCATTTATTGGTAAAAATGTTCAAATTGGTGAAAATAACATTATAAAAAATAATGTATCAATTGAATGTACACAATTAGGTTCAAATAACTTAATACATTCTGGTGCTAAAATAGGGCAAGATGGTTTTGGCTTTGCATTTGATGCAAGAACAACCGAAATTATTAAAGTTCCCCAAGTTGGTGGTGTTATTATTGGTAACTATGTTGAAATTGGTGCAAACACAACAATCGACAGAGGGTCATTAACTAATACAACTATTGGAGATATGACTAAGTTAGATAATTTAGTACAAATAGGCCATAATGTTAAAATAGGTCGTTTATGTCAAATTGTAGCACAATCAGGTATTGCAGGTTCAACTGAAATTGGTGATGGATGTGTATTTGGTGGGCAATCAGGCGTAGCAGGGCATTTAAAAATAGCTGATAGGGTTACCCTTGCAAGTAAAAGTGCTATTACAAAAAATATTTCTACAGTAGGTGAATTCCTAGGTGGGTTCCCGGCAGTTCCAATAATGCAATGGAGAAAAGCCAACGCTATTGTAAACAGATTAGTAAAAAACAAAACAAATAATAATAAATAATAAAAAAAGGAAATAAAAGATATGATTAATTCATTAGTTCCAATGGTTGTTGAACAAACAGCAAAAGGCGAGCGTTCATTTGATATTTTTTCAAGATTATTAAAAGAAAGAATTATCTTTTTAACAGGTCAAGTTGAAGATAATATGGCTAACTTAATTGTTGCTCAATTATTATTTTTAGAAGCTGAAAATCCTGAAAAAGATATTTATCTTTACATTAACTCACCAGGTGGTGTTGTAACATCAGGTATGTCTATTTTAGATACTATGAACTTTATTAAGCCAAATGTTGTAACAATTTGCATGGGTCAAGCTTGTTCAATGGGTTCATTTTTATTAGCAGCTGGTGCAAAAGGTAAGCGTTATGCTTTAACAAATTCAAGAATTATGATTCACCAACCTTTAGGTGGTTACCAAGGTCAAGCTAGTGATATTGCAATTCATGCAAAAGAAATTATTGATCTTAAAGCTAAATTAAATGGTATGTTAGTAGATTATACAGGCCAAGATATAAAGCAAATAGAAAAAGATACAGACCGTGATAACTTCTTATCAGCAGATCAAGCTAAAGAATATGGTTTAGTTGACCATGTTATAACATCAAGAGATAGTTTAGCTAAGTAGTTTATTTAATATAAGGTGAAAGATATGAATAATAAAGCGGCAATGTTTGGTCTTGATGCAAGATATACATTATTATTTATGCCATTTAAAAACCCTAAAGGTTAATTTATAGAAAGAAAAAATTATGACAAATAAAACAGACATAAGATGTTCATACTGTGGGAAACCTCAAAGTGAAGTAAAAACATTAATTGGTGATGCATCAGGTGATAGCTTTATTTGTAATGAATGTGCAGCAATGTGTATTCAAATTACAGATCAAACTGAACATACTGAAGCAGAACAAGAATTAAAAATTATGAAACCTAGGGAAGTTAAATCTACTTTGGATGATTTTGTAATAGGCCAAGAAGTTGCTAAAAAAGCTCTTTCTGTTGCAGTGTATAATCACTATAAACGTCTTAAAAATGTTTCAAACCAAGATATTGAACTACAAAAATCAAATATCTTATTAATTGGTTCAACAGGTTCAGGTAAAACTTTACTTGCACGTACCTTAGCAAAAGTTTTAGATGTTCCATTTGCAGTTGCTGATGCTACAACATTAACTGAAGCAGGTTATGTTGGTGATGATGTTGAAAGTATTATTTTAAACTTAGTACAATCAGCTGATTATGATATTAAAAAAGCAGAACGTGGTATTATTTACGTTGATGAAATTGATAAGATTACTAGAAAAGCGGATAATCCATCAATTACACGTGATGTATCAGGTGAAGGTGTGCAACAAGCATTACTAAAAATTATTGAAGGTACAGTTGCAGCTATTCCACCAAAAGGTGGGCGTAAGCATCCAAACCAAGAGCTTATTAAAGTAGATACTTCAAATATCTTATTTATTTGTGGCGGAGCATTTTCTGGTTTAGATAAAATAATTTCACAACGCCAAGTTAAAACTGGTATTGGTTTTAATGCAAACGTTTCATTACAAGACTCTCGTGATATGGGCGAGCTATTTAAAGAAGTAGAAGTAGAAGATTTACAAAAGTATGGTTTAATACCTGAATTTATCGGTCGTTTACCTGTTGTAGCAACTTTAGAGGATTTAGATGAAGAAGCTTTAGTACAAATTTTAACAGAGCCTAAAAACGCTTTAGTTAAACAGTACCAGCACTTATTTGAATATGAAAATATCTCTTTAGAGTTTGAAGAAGAAGCATTAAAGCAAATTGCTAAAAAAGCTATTAAAAGAAAAACTGGTGCACGTGGTTTAAGAGCAATCTTAGAAGAGTTATTACAAGAAGCAATGTATGACTTACCATCACAAGAAAATATTAAAAAAGTTCTTTTAACTTCAAAATTTGTAACAGGTGATGAAGACCTTACAATTATTGAAGGTAAGGCATCAAGCAAAAAGTCTGCTTAATATATTTACCTAAGTAATTAAATCAATAGTAAAAAATACTATCTTATATAATTAAGATAGTATTTTTTTAACTGTATTAGTTAAGCTTAGTTAAGGAATATAAAAAAACCTCCATAAGTATATGAAGATTTTTTTTTATTTATATTAAACTATAAACTATTTATCAGATTTTTCTTTAGTATCTTTTTTAGTTGTCTTAGCTTTTTTGGGAGCCTTTTTTACAGTAGCCTCATCTTTAGTTTTAGTATCAGATGAAGTAACCTCAGCTTGCTTAGAATCAGCAATAGGTTGCTTTTTCTTTCTAACCGAAGTCTCTTCTTTTACTATAACAGGCTTACCTGCAAATAAGTCATCAATTTGCTCTTTATCTAAAGTTTCATACTCTAGTAAAGCTTCAGCTAATTTATGTAAATTATCATTATGTTTAATTAGTAACTCTTTAGCTCTAATATAGTTTCTTTCAACTAAGTTTCTTACTTCAGTATCAATTTTATCAGCAAGTTTTTCAGATATAGTAGATCCACCGTTATTTCTACCACCTTGTCCAAATACTTGACCATTTGATGCATTATCATAAGTTAGCGGGCCTAAATTATCGCTCATACCCCAATTACAAACCATTTTTCTTGCAATATCAGTAGCACGTTCCATATCATTACCAGCACCGGTAGTTTGTTGGTTTAAAATAAGCTCTTCAGCTAAACGACCACCCATTAAAATAGCGATTTGGTTTTCTAAATATTTTTTATCATAAGTAACTTTATCTTCAGTAGGTAATTGCATAGTAACACCTAATGCACGGCCACGAGGCATAATAGTAACTTTATGCAAAGGGTCAGCCTCACCGTCAATTTCTAATGCTACAATTGCATGCCCACCTTCATGGTATGCTGTAGTTTTCTTTTGTTCAGCGGTTAACACATTTGATTTTCTTTCTGAACCCATAATAATTTTTTCTTTTGCTTTTTCAAAATCAATCATATCTACAAGTTTTTTATCAGAACGTGCAGCCATTAAAGCAGCTTCATTAACTAAGTTAGCTAATTCAGCACCTGAGAAACCTGGAGTACCACGAGAAATAACCTCAGCATCAACATCACTTGAAACAGGAACCTCTTTCATATGTACTTCTAAAATTAATTCACGACCTTTAATATCAGGTAATGGAACATTAACTTGTCTATCAAAACGACCAGGTCTTGTTAAAGCAGAATCTAATACATCAGGACGGTTAGTTGCAGCAAGTATAATTACACTTTCGTTTGGTTTAAAACCATCCATTTCAACTAACATTTGGTTTAATGTTTGCTCACGCTCATCATTACCACCACCAACACCAGCACCACGATGGCGACCAACAGCATCAATCTCATCAATAAATATAATACAAGGTGATTTTTCTTTTGCTTGGGCAAATAAATCTCTTACTCTTGATGCACCAACACCTACAAACATTTCAACAAAATCTGAACCTGAAATACTAAAGAACGGAACACTAGCTTCACCTGCAACAGCTTTTGCAAGTAATGTTTTACCTGTACCAGGCTCACCAGTTAATAATGCACCTTTAGGTATTTTACCACCTAGTCTTTGAAATTTACCAGGGCTTCTTAAATATTCAACCATTTCTTCAAGCTCAACTTTAGCCTCATCACAACCTGCAACATCAGCAAAACGAATTTTAATATCTTCAGGTGCTACCATTTTAGCTTTTGACTTACCAAAGCTAAACGGATTAGCCTTGCCGCCACCACCAGAGCCACCAGAGCCCATTTGTTTCATAAAGAATATCCAAACACCAATTAGTAATATAGTAGGGAACCATGATAGCAATACAGAACCAATTCCGCCTTTATCAGATTCTTTAACATCTAAGTTAACACCATTATCAAGTAATGTTTTAACTAAATCAGGGTTATATAAAGAAGTACTTATTGTATCTAATTTTTCACCATTAGTTAATGTAGCCTTAATTTTAAGACCTGCAATTTCAACATCAGAAACCTTTTTATCACTTACTTGTTGGATAAATTCAGAATATGTAACTTTATCTTTAGCTTTAAAGCTGCTTTCAACCATGCTAAATATAGCAAGGGCAAGTAAACCTATTGATAGAACGGGCATTAATTTTGATAAATTATTCAATTTTCATTCCTTTGTATTTAAATTAGACTTGTTATTATTATTTATTAGATATTTTCTGTATATACTATTTTTACTGTTTTATTAGATATAAGGCAAGAAAAATCGTTAATCTTATGGTTATTTTCTGCACTATTATTGTGCAACGTAAATGGTATTATGTTTTTTATATCTTGTGGTAAAAGTTGTAAATTATATTTTTTTAATAAATCATATCTTAATGACTTACTAAGATCACTTGCAGGTATTGCATTTTTTTCTATAGGTGTAATATTTAAATTAGCAAAATTTGGGTTTTGTTTAAATATATATAAGGTAGAATCAATAAGTTCTAGTTTAATAGATCCAATAATTTCAACACAAGTTTGATGATTTTCAATTCTACTTAGCAGTTCATTAATTTTTTTACGCCTTGGTAAATGTCCTTGGTGCTTAGAGTTAAGATTCTCTAGCATATAATTAATAACTCTTACTTTAATTTCTAAAGGCAGGTCTCTAAATTTTACAATATCAATACTATAAAACCCAAGTTGGCTATTATAAGTAAAGTTTTCTAACTCTTGTTTAAAATAATGGTTCAATGCTAAATCAGCTTGGTTAAAATACTTAACCGAAGCTTTAATACCTGAAAGGCTAATACCAATTTCTTCTAAAGTAGGTAAAAGTTTTCGAATACGAGGACGCATCTTATTCTCATCTTTATTTGATGGGTCAGATTTCCATGATACATTAATTGAAGTTAAATAGTTTTGTAAGTCTTTACGATCAAAATTTAATAAAGGACGGTAAATATCTACACCTAAAACATTAATACCTTGTTTAAAAATGCTTGCACCTTTAATTGATGCTCCTTTACCAAGCCTCATTAATAATGTTTCAGCTAAATCAGTTTTGCTATGGCCAATTAACACACCATTTAAGTTATTTTTATCAATTATTTTTTTAAAAAATGAATAACGAGCAATACGGGCTTGTTGGTAAAAGTTTCCATTAGTTAAATCTTTTTCATCACTAGTCCAGATATGCTTCTCAAATTTAAATCCTAAATTTAAAGATGTTTGTTCAACAAAATTTGCTTCAGTAGATGATTCATCACGGCATTGGTGGTCAAAATGAGTAACGATGAAGTTATTATTATTTAACTCATCATCATTTGCTATAAGATATAATAAAGCTAGAGAATCACTGCCTCCAGAAACAGCAATAGCATATTTACCTTTCGGCAAATATGCTATTTTGTTTTTTAAATTATCCATATTTATAAATACTTATAAAATATTCTATTTAGCAATATTGCTTAATAGATCTGATGCTTTAGCAGCTTCAGGTGCATTAGGGTAATCTTTTAATAATTTAGTCCATGAGCTTTTCGCGTGTTTTAAGTTACCCATTTGTTGGAATGCAACACCAATTTTTAATAAATTAGCAGGAGCTTTCTCACCAGTTGGGAATTTTTTTAATCCTTTAGAAAAAGATAAAATAGCACTTTTAGGATTTGCTTGAACTAAGTTAATTTCACCTAACCAGTAGTATGAATTATCAGCAAGTTTATGAGTAGGGAAGCGTTCGATAAAAGCTTCAAACCAATCTTTAGATTTATTATACTCAGTAGCCGTTAAATAGCTAAAAGCTTTTTGGTATAATTTTTCAGCAGATAATTTTTCAGGAACAGTAGATTTAATAACAGCTTTTCTTGACATAGCAGAAGTAACTGACAAATCTTTTGAAGAATTCATGTCTTTAGAATTATTAGAGTTTTTAGCAATATTAGAAGTTTTACTTTCTAAATCATTTAATCTAAAATCAAAATCATCAGAAGCAAGTTTTACTTGTTCAGCAAGTTTTTTCATTGCATAGCCAAGTTCTTCAACCTTACCATATAATTTTGCATTTTGCTCTTCACTTTCCATAAGTTTTGCTTGTAAGCCTGCAATCAATTCATTTTGAGGTGAAATTGTTTTTACAGCAGATTTACCAGAGAAAACTTGTCTTTCCATAGCAATCATTCGTCTTTCGATTCTATCTACTTTAGATTCAATAGTGCTTTGAGCATTAGCTAAGCTAATTGAGCTAATGAAAGTACATGAGATTAGTAATAAAGTTTTTTTCATAATATTTAAGGCCTCTAAATATTTCTAATATTTTTAATATTGATATAGTTAATAAGTTTTAACTAAAGCGCCTATATTTAATATTAAAATAATAAGCGCTTATAGTTAGGTAACTAAATTTTTAGTGAATAAAGTTAACTTATTCAGCAGCTTCAACTAAAACAACTGCACGTCTGTTTTTTGACCAAGCAGCAGATGTATGTTCTGTATATTCAGGTTGTTCTTTACCAAAAGAAATAGTTTCAAGTTTTTCAGATGGTAGACCTAAACCTACTAAATATTTCTTAACTGCTACAGCTCTTCTTTCACCAAGTGATAAGTTGTACTCACGAGTACCTCTTTCATCACAGTGTCCTTGGATTGTAACATTACCTACGTTATCTTGAGCCATAATAAAGCCAGCGATAATTTTAAGTTCATTTTGAGCATCTTGGTTTAAAGCAGATGAATCAAAGTCAAAGATAACTGTATTATCTGTAATTGCAGCTAAGTCTTGTCTTAATTGTAGAGTTTTTTCATCTAAAATTGATGAGCCAACACCTTCATAGCTTGAAGCATTTGAAGCGCTATCATCATTTAGAGAGTCAATTTCGTATGAAGTTTCAGGTAAAACACCTGCAACACCTAAGTTAGTCTCTGTAAGAGTAACGTCTTGAGAGTTATTACCAGCACATGAAGCAAGTACTAGAACAGAAGCTGTTAGTAAAAGATTTCTTTTCATTTTTTATTACCTATATTTTTTAATTTGTGAATATGATTGTTAAATAAATTAACATATATAAGTTTACACGTAAAAAAAGTTTTTTTCAAACAAAAACTGTAAAATACAATTATTTTATAAGATATTATATAAACAGCAGTAAATTTCTTATTAAAACGGGTTATATTCCAACCCAGTTATTATTAGATCTGGTTATTTTTAATTTGTTGATATTTTTACTTGTAGCAAGAGTTAACCCACTTACCATTAAATACCTTGTTGCATCCATTAAATGATCGTTCTTTTTAACAATTTGACCTTTTTCATTTCTGCGATATATTCTAAATTCGGCTAACCATTGTTCTAAATTTCTAAATACTTTAATTTTACCTTCTTGGAATAATTCATAAACATGCATAATACCAGCTTCTACTGAATTATCTGCTTTTGTAAGATATATTCCTGATTTAGCGTATAAATCAATTAAGCTTATACCGTTATTTTGTAAACTCATAGACCCTGCTGGGTCACATACACCAGGTATATTTTCACCTTTATCGGTAATATTTTTACAATGTTGAGCAGGTGATAGTTCACTCTCAGCATATGCATCGTATATGTAAGTAATGTTAGTAGCAGGGTCAATCGCAGCCCAAACAATTGCAGTAGGGTTTGTCCAACCAAAATCAAGCCCAAAACATAATTTGTAAGATTCGGGTATTTTAAATGGGTCAACTAAAATATCTTCTTCTTTTACAGGGTATATTTTACCTGTACCTAAACTTGGGATACCTTTTTCTCTAGCTTCAATTTCATGTGGTCTTAGTGACTTTCTTAAAAGGTCTTTTTCTTTTTTAGATAAATGATTGGTATCATCCCAACTTGCTTGAACAATTTGTTTATTATGGTTTTTTAAATCTTGTAAAAAATGTTGGCAAATATCACTTAAACCTTTTAGCGGAGTCATTGTTAACATAACTAAACCACCAGTATCTAAAGTACGTAATAAACATTCTTCATAAATAGAAATGTCAGGTTCTTCATCAAGATGAATTAAATCTTTAGATGTTCCTTGGAATTTTTCACGGCCTTGGTCATATGATTTAAAACCTAATGATGATACACCACCAGATGAATGGTTTATATAAACAGTATCAATTGCACCTGAGATACCACGACGGTTAGTTATACTTAAAATATCAGACTTTTTTAAACACCCTGCATCATTATCTGTACCTAAATAACTTGTTTGTAAAATGTCTCTTGTTGCTTCAATACTTACAGACGCAGCCCAGGCATTAACAGGTTTAGTAAATTTTTTACCTCGCCAATTTTTAGGATAATTACCTGTTAAGTGCATAGCCATTTCCATACTGCCGCAATAAGTTTTACCACATCTATTACCTGCCATAAATATACGCTCTTTTACTGTTTTACCAAGTTTATGAAACATTTGTTGTTTTTTATGAGGTTTATAAAGTTCTAGCTTATTAGTTTTAATGTATATTAGCTTTTCTTTTAATAAAGTAAGGTATTTTAGTTTTACTTTATTAAGCTTGGTATTGTTTAAGTTCACGTTTAATTTGTTTAATTTCATCATCTATTTGCTCGATTGTTTTTTGATTGTTTGTTTCATTAAATTCATTATTTTGTTTTTGTTGGTCATCCCATCTACTATAGACAAGTTTTGCAGCTGATAAATCTCCATTAATTGCTTTTGCAAATATTGCTTGATCAACCTTTGATAAAGATTCAGCAACAATAGCTAAACGTAATTTACGAATATCTGACCATGTTTGTTCAGTTAAATAGTTTTTTAAAGTTGAAGTGCTAATATCACATTTTTTTGAGATTTGAGTTTGTGTTAATCCATCGTTTTTAATATCAGTCATTACTTTTATAATTTTAGATCGTGTAATATTATCCATCATCGAACCTGATTTTGTTAAATATTTGTTAGTCATAATGTGCAGTTCTCCTTTGTTTATACAATAAAAAAACCATCTACTAAAATATTATTAGAGATGGTTATGGTTAAAATATAGGTGTGTTTAAATATAAAAAAAGCAGGCGAACTTAATAAAGAACACACTGCTATTATTAGTAATAATAACATAAATGGTTGCATTTGTCAATAATATGGTTTATTCAGGGTTTAAATTTGTTTAAGCTTATATTATAACTTACAGGCAATATGCTTGAAAAAACAACATATATATTGTAGTATGATATACAGATATTATTAATATGATTTGTCATAAAAATAATATATCAATAAATAATATAAATTATAAGAAGTAAAATTAAAAAATGTTTAAAAATCTAAGAGATAAATTTAATAAATCGTATATGGTAATTAACTATAAAAAGATATACCCATATGTTAAGCCTTATAAAAAAAGAGCATTAATTGCAATATTAATTACAATACCATTAGGTATGTTAGATGCTGTTATTGCATGGTCACTAAAACCTTTTATGGATAGTGTATTAATAGAAAAATCAACCGCTACAACAAGTTTTGTGCCATTATTTATTATATGTTTTGCTATAATGCAAGGCTTTATTGGTTATGCTGCTACATATTTAAATGCATGGGTTGGTTTAAGAATCACATTAGATTTAAAAGATAAAATGTTTTCAAAGTTAATGGGGTTAGATTCAAGATTTTATAATAATACATCTTCAGGAGATGTTATGGTTAGATTTTCAGGCGATGTTGATTTAGCATGTAATGGCTTATTAAATAATACAAAGTTATTTACTACTAGGGTATTCTCATCTATATCATTAATCATAGTTTTATTTATAAATTCATGGCAGTTAGCGTGTGTGGCTTTAATTGTTTTATTTGGTGCATTAGCTCCACTATCAAACTTTAGACAAAGAGTTAAAAAATTTATGGCCTCTATTATTGAGTCAACTGGTGGCTTAGTAACTAACTATAAAGAAGCATACGTTGGCGAAAAAATTATTAAATCTTATAATTTAGAAACTATACAATCTGCTAGATTTCATAGTAAAGCATCTGAAATATTTAAAGCAACAATGAAAATGCGTCAAAGAACAGCCTTTTTACCGCCGTTAATGACTGTTGCAGTATCATTTGGTATTGCTTTTGTTATTTGGTATGGTAGCTATTTAATTGTAAGTGGTGAAATTACAGGTGGTGATTTTGTATCATTTATTGCAGCTTTAATTATGCTTTATAACCCAATTAAAACAATTGGTAATAACTTTAGTTCAATGCAAATTTCATTAATGGCTATGGAGCGTGTATTTGAAATGGTTGAAAAAGAAGATTACATTCAAGATTCAAAAAATGCTGTAGAAATTAAAGAAATATCTAAATCTATTGAATATAAAGATGTTAAATTTGGATACACTGATGATAAGCAAGTTTTAAAAGGGGTTAACTTAAATATTAAAGTTGGTGAAAACATTGCATTTGTTGGTAATTCAGGTGGTGGTAAATCAACCATTGCAAACTTATTACCTAGATTTTATGAGATTAATGAAGGTTCAATACTAATTGATGGTAAAGATATTAAAGATATTAAAGTAAAATCATTAAGAGATAATATATCAGTAGTATTCCAAGATAGTTTCTTATTTACAGGTACAATTAAAGACAATATAACTTTAGGTGCAGATGTAACTGAAGAACAATTAAATAACGTTTTAAAATCAGCTTGTTTAGATGAATTTATTGCATCATTAGATGATGGTATAAATTCACAAGTAGGTGAGGCCGGAACATTACTTTCAGGTGGTCAAAAACAAAGAATATCTATAGCAAGGGCTTTATTAAAAAATGCCCCAATTGTAATTTTAGATGAGGCAACATCAGCACTTGATAATAAATCTGAAAAAGTTGTACAACAAGCAATTAACAATTTAATGGAAGGCAAAACTGTACTAATTATAGCCCACAGGTTGTCAACTATTAAAAATGCTGATAGAATAGTAGTAATTAATAACGGTGAAATAGCCGAAATAGGTTCACATGATGAATTATTAGATAAAGAAAATGGTGTGTATTCATCATTATACTTATCTCAAAAGTAAATTATAGAAAGCATATTTTATGTCAGAGAATAATATAAAAATTTTAAATATAATGGTAGCAGTTGGTTATGGTGGTTTAGAGCAAGTTTCTTTTGATTATGCTGATGCATTTGAATCATTAGGCTATGAATCTCATTTTTTATGCCATTCTAAAAATAATTATGTTGCTGATTTAAAATATAAATTTAAAGATAGATTACACACTACTACATCTAAATCAATTTATAATCCTTTTATTTATTTAAAAATAATTAAGCAAATTAGAGAAATTAAGCCTAATTATATTTTTTTACATGGTAATAGAGCAATTGAGCTAGTAGCAAATAAAATCATCAAAACGTTATTTCCTAAAGTTAAAATACTTGCAACAACGCACAATTATAGAAATAAAAGATTTACTAGGCTTGATGGTTGTTTAACTATTACCCAAAATTTAAGACAAGATTTGCTTAAAAGAGGGATTAGTGATGATGTAATTTTTTACATTCCTAATAGTGTTGATTATAAAAAATATCAAGAATATAATCCTCATAGACCAATTAGAATTGGTGTTATCGGTAGGTTACATCATGTTAAAGGTTATGATATTTTATTAGATGCTTGTAAAGTAATGAAAGATAAAGATATAGACTTTAATCTTATTATTGCAGGTGAAGGCCCTGAAAAGCATAGGCTACTCTCTCAAAGCGTAAAACTAGGTTTACAAGGTAATGTTAACTTTGCAGGCTTTGTAAAAGGTGATGCTAAGGAAGACTTCTTTAATGATATTGATATTAATTGTATGTCATCAAGAAGTGAGGCAATTTCACTTACATTATTAGAAGGATTATCATATTCAAAACCTGCTGTAGTAACTGCATGCCCAGGTATGGTTGAAGTTATAAGCAAAAAAGGTTCAGGTATTGTTGTTCCTATTGAAAATGCCCAAAGGCTTGCTCAAGCTTTAATAAAATATATACAAGACCCTAAGCTTGCACAAAGACATGCACAAAGAGCTAATGAAACCATAAAAGATATATACAGCTTAGATATATTAAAAGAAAATTTAAAGAAAGTTATACATTATTATGAATCGAAGAAATAATTTATTTAAAATATTAACCACTAAATATTAAAAGGCAGATTTATTGTTAATCTTTTCTCTAGCAAAAATAGCATGTTTCCCGTTAGGAAAAGAAGATTCATATTGTTCATAATAAGGAATAGCGGCAGTATTATTTTTAAACAATTCAGTTGCCTTGGCCATAGTGATGATCATATGTTCATCCTCTTTATAGCGTGCATATTGCTTAGAAATATAACCCAAAACAAGGGCATCCAGCCTATTTTCAGCAAATCGATTAGTCAGACAATACAAGGAGGCAAGAGCAGGGTCTGTAAGCGTACCGCTGTCAAAAAAGATCCGCTCCAATTGTTGCATTTTATTATAATATCCAATATAAAACATGTTTTCTGCTGCCTTGACATGTAAAAAGACATTGTCAGGATATTCTTTGAGCAATAATAACGCTCGCTGCAAGCTCTTTAAGTAATGCGCTTCATTGAAGTTATTTTCAACCAACTCAAACTTACTAAGCGTTCG